>OX393554.1:77820906-77913406 GCA_947650365.1 Chamaelirium japonicum
ACACTAGATCGCGTGTTTTTAGTCCTAGCAAGAGTACACAAAATTAGACTCCAAACCTTCCAAAGTAAATAATTTTTTTTTTACTTTTAATAATAGATAATAAATCAAAAACAAACAAATTTTATAATCATACGCAAGAAAAGAAATTTTTTTTTTGTTTGAAAAATGAATAAAAGTAATAACTAATATTTGGAAAAATGTAAAAATGCACAAAATTAGAATTCGTCAGGATTCCCACCCCCCAACCTAAATATGACATTGGCCTCAATGTTTAAACAATGATGCACATAATGATATTTCATGGAGATTCAAATATAGAAACATGAAGGATATATCAGTTTGCAAGAACAAACATGGAGAAGGGTTAGAGATTACCTGAAAAGATGATTGCACATATTTCCACTGCTTTCCAAGGACATTACTAGAAAGAAAATAGAATAAAGGAAAAAACAAAACTAATATACAAGCAAAAGATCTCTAGCAGATATAGAGATTAATCCTGATAAACAGGATCTTCCAGAGTAGTGGACTCATCCTCTGGAGCAAAGTTTTCCAAAAATGGTTTCAAGCGTTGTCCATTAACTTTAAAGATATTGCCATTATTTGGGTCTTTAATTTCTATAGCTCCATAAGAATAAACTGTTTTCACAATAAAAGGGCCAGTCCATCGAGATTTCAGTTTACCAGGAAATAAATGCAACCTTGAATTATATAAGAGAACTTTTTGAGATGGTTCAAATGTTTTTCGTAAAATATTTTTATCATGAAAGATTTTCATTTTCTCTTTATAAATTCGGTTATTCTCATACGACTCATTCCTTATTTCTTCTAATTCATCGATTTGGAGTTTTCTTAGTGAGCTAGCTTTGTCAAGATCAAAGTTGAATTTTTTAATGGCCCAATAAGCTTTATGTTCCAGTTCTACGGGTAAGTGACAAGGTTTGCCATAGACAAGTCTAAAAGGAGACATGCCAATCGGGGATTTATAGGCAGTACGGTATGCCCAAAGTGCATCGGTCAGTCGTAAAGACCAATCCTTACGATCTGGGGTTAACCGTCTTTTCTAAAATATTCTTGATTGCCCGATTAGATACCTCGACTTGCCCACTCGTTTGTGGATGATATGGGGTGGCAATTTTATGGGTGATTCCGTACTTTCGCATTAAGGCCTCAAAAGGTCTATTACAAAAATGTGAACCCCCATCACTTATTATGGCTCGAGGTGTTCCAAATCTAGATAGGATATTTTCTTTCAAAAATTTTAGTACGGTTCTATGATCATTAGTTCTACATGGAATTGCCTCAATCCATTTGGAAACATAATCTACAGCCACTAAAATATAAAGATGGCCAAAAGAAGGAGGGAATGGGCCCATGAAATCGATGCCCCAACAATCAAAAACTTCTATGATCAAAATTGGGTTTAGGGGCATCATATTTTTGCGGGTTATCCCTCCCAACTTTTGATATCGCTCACAGGATTTACAAAAGTCATGGGTGTCTTTGAAGAGAGAAGGCCAGTAAAAACCACACTGCAAAATTTTGGCAGCAGTTTTCTTTCCAAAGAAGTGACCACCACATGCTTCTGAATGACAGAAGGAGATGATACTATGAAATTCATTATCAGGCACACATTTCCTAATTATTTGATCTGGGCAGTATTTAAATAAGTATGGATCATCCCAGAAATAATTTCTAACGAGTGCTAGGAATTTTCTTTTATCCTGTTGGGTCCAAAAACTAGGAATTTCACCCATAACCAGAAAGTTTGCAATATCAGAAAACCATGGTGAAGTCACAAGTGCAAATAATTGTTCATCAGGGAATGTATCTTGGATTGGTGAAGTATCTATGGAATCTGAGATAATAAGACGGGATAGGTGGTCAGCCACTACGTTTTCTACTCCTTTTTTATCTCGAATTTCCAAAAAGAATTCTTGGAGTAGGAGAATCCATCGAAGCAATCGTGGCTTAGTATCCTTTTTTGAAAGAAGGTACTTGAGAGCCGCATGATCAGTGAAAATTATAATCTTGGATCCTATCAAGTAAGATCTAAATTTGTCTAGTGCAAAATTTACAGCTAAGAGTTCCTTCTCCGTAGTAGAATAATTTACTTGAGCACTATTCAGAGTCCTACTAGCATAGTGGATAACATATGGCTTCTTATCCTTTCTTTGTCCTAAAACTGCCCCGACAGCATAGTCACTAGCATCACACATGATTTCAAAAGAAAGATTCCAATCAGGTGGTTGCATAATAGGAGCGGAAGTTAACAAGCCTTTCAACTTGTCAAATGCTTGCTGACAATCATCTGACCACTCAAAGATATTTTCCTTCTGTAGGAGGTTGCATAAAGGTCTAGATATGATACTAAAGTCCTTAATGAACCTTCTATAAAATCCCGCGTGACCTAGGAAAGAACGTATATCTCTAACTGTCTTTGGGGTTGACAAATTTGCAATTAAATCGATTTTAGCCTTATCAACTTCGATTCCTTTGGATGAAATAATATGTCCAAGAACAATTCCTTTGGTGACCATAAAGTGGCACTTCTCCCAGTTCAAAATTAAACTTTTCTCTCGACAACGAATAAGGACTAACTCTAAATGATGTAAACAGTCATCAACCGAGGAACCAAACACAGAGAAATCATCCATAAAGACCTCCAAAAATTTTTCAACCATATCAGAGAAAATACTAAGCATGCAGGAGCATTGCAGAGTCCGAATGACATTCGCTTGTAAGCAAAAGTACCAAAAGGACACGTGAAAGTCGTTTTCTCCTGATCTTCGGGATCGATTTCTATTTGATTATAGCCAGAATAGCCATCTAGAAAGCAGTAGAATTGATGCCCTGCTAATCTTTCCAGAATTTGATCCACAAAGGGTAAAGGGAAATGGTCTTTCCTAGTGACAGAATTTAGTTTTCTATAATCTATGCAGACTCTCCAACCCGTGGTAACTCTAGTTGGAACTAATTCATTTTTTGAATTCTTGATTACAGTAACTCCAAACTTCTTAGGGACAACTTGGGTTGGACTGACCCATCTACTATCAGAAATAGGGTATATGATACCCACATCGAGTAATTTTAAGACTTCTGCCCGAACCACATCCTTCATATTAGGGTTCAGTCTTCTTTGTGGTTCACGAGATGTTTTGGCATTATCTTCTAAGTGGAT
Source organism: Chamaelirium japonicum (assembly GCA_947650365.1). NCBI lineage: Eukaryota > Viridiplantae > Streptophyta > Magnoliopsida > Liliales > Melanthiaceae > Chamaelirium > Chamaelirium japonicum. The sequence goes on from OX393554.1 coordinate 77,824,088, forward strand.
CCTATGGGTGCAAATTGAGGGGCTAATTCCTTTAATATCAGCGATGGTCCAACCCATTGCACTCCTATGCTCTTTTAACACATCCAAAAGTTTGCATTCCTGATCCTGATCGAGTTCAGATGAGATGATCACAGGGAATGTATTTTCTTTACCCAGATAAGCATATTTGAGTTCAGAAGGTAGAGGCTTCAACTCAAGTTTGGGTGCTTGGACACTAGATGGAAGAGGAGTATTATTGCTTGGGGGCAACTCTTCGAAACGTACCTTCCATCTTTCTGTATCCAGCAATGCAGTTGAATCTAATAAGGCATTGACTTCATCAAATATCTCATTCTCATCTATTCCAGCGAAGTGAGCTAGACAGGCCTCTAAAGGATCAGAAGAAAGGGAAGGGACGAATGTATCCTCCATGATTGTGTCAATCAAATTCATTTCGTGGACTTCACCATCTTCATTTTCATCACCAGGTTGTTTGCAAATATTGAAGATATTAAAATCTATGGTCATATTCCCAAAAGAGAGCTTCATCATCCCATTTCGACAATTAATCAAAGCATTGGAAGTTGCCAAGAATGGGCGACCAAGAATGACTGGAATTGCAGTTGTACTATTCGTGACAGGTTGAGTGTCCAAAACGATAAAATCTACTGGAAAGTAGACTTTATCAACTTGGACAAGAACATCTTCAACGATTCCTCTCGGTATTCGAACAGATCGATCAGCAAGTTGAAGAGTGACCTTGGTGGGTTTTAGTTCACCAAGGCCCAACTGCTCGTATACCGAATAGGGCAATAAATTGACACTAGCCCCTAAGTCAAGTAAAGCTTGCTCGATCCGGGAGTTTCCTATGATGCAAGATATTGTAGGACAACCAGGATCTTTGTACTTGGGTGGGGTATTGTGCTTTAAGATGGCACTAACTTGTTCTGTCAGAAAAGCCTTCTTTTGTACATAAAGATTTCGCTTTATAGTGCAAAGGTCTTTGAGAAATTTCGCATAAGATAGAATTTGCTTAATTGCATCTAGCAAGGGGATATTGATCTTTACTTGTTTGAAGATGTCTAAGATTTCTTGGTTAGTTGCCCCCTTTTTAGTTGCAAGCAATCTGTGAGGGAATGGGGCAACTGGTTTATATTTAGGCAAAGACTCTTCATCAGGTTCTGCATTGCTAGTTTCTTCTTCACCCTTTTCATTAGGATTTTCCACAGGTATGTCAACCTTCGGTGGAATTTCTTTATCAATGATTTTTCCACTTCTAAGGGTGGTGATAGATTTAGCATGCTCAGCTCGGGAGTTGAAAGAATTTGACATAGGCTTTGACATACTAGAGGATCCTACTTCATGTTGGCTTTTAGGATTAGGAAACGGTTGGGCTGGAAAAGTTCCTTTTTCCCTAACATTAAGTTGTGATTCAATTCTATCGACCGATGTTTTAAGCTCTTGCAAGGTTTGTTTTGTATTTTGATTAATCTGGAATTGACCTTCCATGAATTACTGCAATGTCTCTTCAAGGGTTTTCTTATGTGGTGGCACATAAGGAGTTTGAGAAGAATTCCCTTGAGATTCATTAGCAGAGGGTCCATGTCTCCAGCTAAAGTTTGGATGGTTCCTCCAATTAGGATTATAGGTGTTGGAGTACGGAGAACTAAATGTCCTTTGATAAGTATTGACTGAGTTCGATTGTTAAACCATTAATTCTTGGAAAGCAGGTATGGATGGACATTCTTGAGTTGTGTGAGAAGGGCTCTCACATAATGCACATACCGTGCTTGCCATTGGGTTAGAAGAGCTAGGTCTTTTGACAAGCTCAATTGCTTCTACTTTCCTAGTAAGATTTGAAATTTTAGCATTCAAATCAGCTTCATCTCTTAGTTGATAAATCCCTCCCTTAGTAGGAGTGGATTTTTTCGTTTTCTCTGATAATTCCCATTGTTGGGCATTTTCGGCTAGGGACTCACAGAAGTCCCATGCCTCATCAGGGTTTTTGGCCATAAACTCCCCATTACACATGGTTTCAACTAATTGACGCATATGGGGTGTTAGACCATCATAGAAAAAACTAACCGTCCTCCACATCTCAAAACCATGGTGAGGACATTTAAGGAGCAGATCCTTATATCTCTCCCAACACTGATAGAATGATTCACCCTCCTTTTGGGAGTAGCTCATGATGTGCCTACGTAGTGCATTGGTTTTGTGAGTGGGAAAAAATTTCTTTAAGAACTCTCGGCTCATCTCGGCCCAAGTTGCTATAGATTGTGACCTTAAAGCATGGAGCCAAGATTTGGCCTTTTCTTTCAGCGAAAAAGGAAAGAGGCGTAATCTAATTGCATCTTCAGAGACGTTTCGAAATACCAAGGTGGCACATATATCATCAAATTCTTTTAGGTGAAGATATGGATCTTCAGATTCAAGGCCATGGAATCGAGGGAGCAATTGGATTACACCAGGTTTTAGTTCAAATTGATTTGCATCAGTTGCAGGCAACACGATGCACGATGGTGTACTAGATCTAGCCGGTATTAAGTAATCTCGAAGAGATCGGATTACTGGATTATTTTGAACGTCATTGTTGCCATGATTACTTCCTACATCATTTTCGTTATCAGCCATATTTTCAGAATGGTTTTTAGACAAGTTTTGTTCAGATTCAGTTCTACTTAATCTTTGTGTATGATCTCGATACCACAAGGACATACACAAGATTCAGAGGCAAAAGGTAAGTCAAGGGTTTGCAAGTAAATGCATGCACCACCTAGAGCCTTCTATACGAACGCTCTCGTTTGAAGGGGATAACAGACTAGACACACATACGCCTACACCGAGACGTATGTGCCGAGCTTTCCCACGAGAGCGTAAGTTGAAGCGAGATAGCGAATACAGAGATTTTAAGGAACGAGTGTACCAGGGATAAGCAGATCTTTATTTAGGCAAGCGCGCAGTACTCCTTCGCAATCAACGGTCGACTCCTCTTCCAATATTCAGATCTTTTTTTTTTTACCTGAAAAGATAGAAAAGAAGTACTTAGTATATTGAATGCAAAGAAAAAACAAAGACTAAAAAGAAAGACGTGGATGCGAAGTTCCTATTCGTCCGTTGCAATCCCCGGCAACGGCGCCAAAAACTTGCTACAACTTTAAGTAGTCCTAATTAATGGACTAAAAAGTGCAATTTAACCCCAAGTATAGGGTGTGTAGCGAAGTAATAATCTCGGTGAGTCCGAGGTCGATTCCACAGGGACTGAAGGACTAATGGGAACTAATGTGATGACAGTACGTGAACGTGAGTGTAATTCAGGGTTTTCCACTGAGAGTGGAGCACGAATGATGAAACTACGTTACTAAATTAAATAGAATTAACTATTGCAATTAATTAAAGGAGGTTACGATGGAGATGAGGCTAAGGCATCCGGGTTCAACCCGTAGTATATTATGCATTCTTTTGATCAATAAGTATATATGACGATAGCATGAAAATTAATTCGGATGCATGCTACAGCGGTCTTTAAGCATTGCACATGCCCGGAGTCGATGTGTAATCAAAAGGACTTGTACACATGCATCGATTTCTAAAGATATGCATCTATCATAAAAACTAATATAGATTGAAGATTATATGACGAGAGACTCGTGAAGCTTGTGTCATCATGCCACAGGGATTCACAAGCATTACGTATGCCCGGAGTCAATACGAAATCAAACGAATTTGCAAGCTAGATGCCATACATCTTAAAATAGTGTCATTCATATAGGATTCAATCATAAGACAGTTAAAACATTATTACTGATCAAAGAAACACATAATAACCACTAGGCATCCCCCATAGCCTTAGCTAGGGATTTAGCCGTGCATGTTTATAGAATTCAATATAAAAGCATAACAGCACGCAAACTTCATTAATGAAACTACGAAGGTTGCCGAGCGTGGACGACGGCTTCCGGCGATGATGACGACGTGCGACGATGACGGTGTGACTTCGGCAAGGATGAAGCGTGGCTCGGAGCTTGGCGGATGGACGATGATGGATCCGAAGTGGTGATGAAAGTTCGGGCTATGGTCCGGGTGATGGAAGATGGTGATGCTCGGTCTCTCTCCCCCCCTCTTCTAGACTCTATAGGGTCTCCTATATATAGAGAGAATAACAGGACCCCCGGGTATGATAGAGATAGGCTCGGATGGTTTGTAAAAGAAAATAGATAAAGACATGTGATGAGTTGGTTGCATGGATTAGGAAAGAAGAATAGAGAGAAGTTCGGGTTCGTTCGGACGTGCGGGGCTCGGGTATGATAGAGAGAGAGAGAGTCGGATGAGATTTGGCCGGATTTGGACGGTGGGGATGAGTTTTTAGAGAGCAAAAAACTAGGGGTGTTTGGCTGATTTTTAGAGGGAGAACCTAGAGAGATATAAGGGAAGAGAGAGAAGATCGGTGCTGGGCGGTTAAGGAAAGAGAGAGGAAGTTGGACGGGAGAGATAAGTTCGACTACAGCTGGGTTTCAAAGTTTTGGGTTTTAAAGGGAAAGAGTTGGTGATCGGCTGCATATGATGGCCTTTGGTTGCAACACGGCCGGGTTTTAGATATGGGGTCAGGTCGGATGGGACTTGCATGCATGCATTGGATGAAATGGAGGGCTTGATCACTGCATGCATGGGTTTTGGCTTAAATGTATGGTTACGATTGGGTTAAGAAAAGAGGATCACAAGGATATTTAAAGCATGGGTACAACCTGGGTTGATGGGCTTTGTATCAAGTTTTGTGAATGGAAATTTTGGTGTTGGTTGCATGTCTGTGATGTGGCATTCCGATGTGCATGCTGGCCGGGTAATGGTGCAATGGACGGTTGTGATTGATTCAAGGCAGAAAGATGGTTGAACTAGGTTTGTAAGGCGGGACAGATAGAAAGGGTTGCGGTCTAGGCAAGATGAGGGGTTTTCATTGACATCCCATTTTCTCTGAAGATTGAAATCCATCTTGTCTCGATTAAGTGCAACGAGCTAGCTCCTCTCCATATCCATCAATTGACTTCCATGGCCTTCCTTCATAATATGGTACGTCTGTACAGTGTATATTCCATAAACTTGACGTGACGATATCCACCGCTTCGTTATGATCCCTTTTATCTGACTGCGTCAAGAACCATATCAATTCCCTGAAAACAAAAGTGAAATGATGCGTATAAGGTTCCAATGCGATTATCGATAAAAATAATAATTTGAACTGCCGGGCTCTGTGTTTTTCATGCATGTATCGCATGAGTGCGAACCAATATACCGTTATGTTCGTATTAAATTCTACTATGCATTGGTGCAAAGAAAATGATGCATTTTACGAGTATATGAAAAGGTTTACGTAGGAAAGCGATGATAATGCAGTAAGAAATAAGCGATAAAATGTATTATTTGGAGACTTAACAGATTCTCACTGGGCTCTTTCTACACTCACACACAAGCAAATGAAAGAAGGGGGAGAAACAAAGATCAGGCTCGACCTTTAAAAGGGATATCCTTTCAGTACATGCGACTCAACGGTGTCACAACATACTGACAGAATATACTCTAAAGGAGCACGCGGCTCAAGCCTCCGACGGCGAGCCGAGTATCTCACCCGCTCTCGAACACTCGGTGCATCTGTCTGGAGGTCCTATCTACTGGGCTTGTCAAATTAGGTCAATTATTCGTCTTATATTTTTGTGGTGATCTATCCTAGGATTGGGGCCTTGAGGAGAGGCCTACCCAAAGAAATTCAGCTGGCACATCACCACTTATCACACTAGTTACCTAATAATAGAAGTCTTATTCCAATCCAATTCGATTACATCAAATGAAAAGGATTACTGTAAAAATCGGCATACTAGAATTAAAAGGAAAATGCTGCAACTCTAAACTCGTCCCTGGACTCCTACTGCTGCTCCGATGCCTCAGCTCCTGCAGAAGAGTCTACTCGTGGGAATGAGTAGCCCCCAAAAATACATTTGGGAGATTAGCCAAATAAATGGCTAGTGACAAGCTAACAATCTTAATAACTAACAACGCCCAAATTTTAAGATAAATTATTGATTAACCTAATTGTCAGGCTATGTTCTCAATCACGTCCTAAGTGTCTATGCAATTTCTATATTAACATGCAAATCCTACTGTCACTAGGTCGTCGTGTGAACAGTCATACAATTCCAAATTTATAATCAAACAGTTACACACTCAAACATGAACCCCAGATATTTTGTTCAACCTGCCCCCGGTCGGGCATTACTATCGGGCCTTTTATTTCGATGTAGAGGGCCAACTCTCTCGCCGTGCATCCACCAACTCCATGCACAATTCACCCAGATGATCATAAGGGGTTTCCCGTCTTTCACGGTGGAGCTCTACCGCCCAACTTGCTTTACTATGGGGACTTTAACTCCCCGGGATAGGGTTGCTAGGCCAATCCCTACTCGAGGGCACCACCTATTGGCTTTACCACAACCCTTGCCCGTGACCCCTAACCTACTTAACTTCGGTTGTACGCGCAAGGTGGTTCACGACCCTTGCGCGCACGGGGTCTCTACCCTCTAACCAGGTAGATTAACAATAATTAACACAACACATGGCATTGAATGAACTAAACAGTGTTTAATCATTTTCGATGGGTTACACAGGATTCGCACCCACTCACAACCCAGCATCAAAATTAAATATCATAAAGCACTCTCGCCCAAAATCCCTTTACTAGGGTTACCACGCTCCCCTCAGGAGTGTGGGTCCCGATAATTTTTTAATTATTTATTTATTCAAATTAAGGGAATACCTATCTATGGTGTCCATGCAAACAATAGAATATTTATTATTAAATTATTAACTTTTTATGCATGCGTCGTCGGACTCGCGACTCCGCATGCAAGGCGGGGTCCACTCGACCACATGCGACGACGTCCGGCGGGACCCGCATGCAGCGTTATGGACATCTACCCTTAATTTCTATATTCACATTATTAATTATTAAAGAAAGCGTGCTGTGTCACCTGGTCGACGTGCACGGACTCCTGTCTCTGGCCTCTGCTCCGTCCACGGCTGGATCGTCCCGGTCACGAACTGGTAATCAAACCATACGAGCAAGTATTAAAATCTAAAATCGGCGAGTCTCTATAAGGAGGAAAATGCCAAGTCACGGGGTTCGATTTGTCCTTCACCCGAAACGACCTCGGGCTAGGTTTGGGGTACGGAAAAATAATATACAGATGAACTCATGGCCTTACCGAGTCTAAACTCGGATCGGAGGTCTCGTTGGGTCGAATCTGGGAACGAGGGTTGCTAGGGTGGGATCTAGTTTGGCTTGGCGAATCCGCCATCGGGCCGATTGCCAACAACAATACCACTAAAAATAATACAACAATTCTACCCTAGGTTTTCGGCTTCGGGTACTCGACCAATTCCGGCGGGTCATGGGTTATACTAAGCCAAAGGTCGGCTGGGTAGGTTCGGTCAGTGGGCACAAGTCATTCAATTGTCATAGCAAAGCGGTGTCGGTGACTGTTGGTCGGGTCGATGGCCACTCAAGATGGTCGAATGCCATCGCCCAATTGCCGGCCACATGCATGGCGGCCATGGCTGCAGCAGGAGAAGAAGAAAAACAATGGGTAGGGATCTCGGCGGGTCGGGCAGACTCGACAGCACCAAAGAAAAAAAAGAAAAACAGGGGAAACAGGGGAAAAAGTAAGGGGGCGGCTGACCTAGTCGATCGGGAGTTGCTAGCTCCGGCTATAGCTCCTCCTCCGGCTGCGCTCCGACCGATTGCTCTCCGGCACCACGCGTGTAGAGCCCTACCGCGAGAGAGAAAAGAGAGAGCTCGAGGAGATGATGAGAGATCGGATCGATGGGGGGTCGGGTCTAGGGTTTTGTTTTAAATAGGGAAGGGGGCTGCGGGATAGAGATGAGAGGGGATCGAGATTTCAGGACGGGATAGAGATAAGTGGGGGGAGATCGTTGGACGGGATAGAGATAAGGGGATCGGGGTTGTTGGGGAGAGGATCGGGGTGATGGGGGCTGCGGGATAGAGAGGGGGAGAGAGGGCTGCGGTTTTCGTTGGGTGAGAGATGGGATCGGGATTGAGGGGGAGAGAGATCGGATCGGTTGGGGGATGGCGAGTGGGATTTGAGAAGAGAGAGATAAAGAGGGAGGGAGAACGGTTTTGAGAGGGAAAGAGATCTGGGTGGTTGAGATGGGTTGGTTGAAAGGGTTGGTAAAAAAAAATAAGTACAGGTTTTAAAAGGATAAGGTGGGGTTTCGGTTGGGTTGGGTTGGGTTAGTGAGAGAAAGAGAGAAAGAGTGTGGGAAAGGTTGGGTTCGGGTTTCTTTTAGTTTCAGGTTTTTGATTTTTTTTTTTTTTTTTGTTAAACTTCGGCCCGACTTGACTCGAGCTCGAGCTCGAACCCTCGCCACGGTGAGACATGTTGACACGCATGTATCAGCGAGTCCGACAGACTAGCCACTAATACCCATAATATTAAATTAACAATCATAAATGGTAGTATATTTGCAGTGGATCATAATGCACATTCAAGCACTGATTGTATTCCTTTCGTCGCCTTCTCGCGACCCGAACCCAGGGCTCACTGCCCGATCCTACTCATGTTCAAACACACACCATCGACCATCATAAATGCAAAATCAATTCAATCAATTTAGCAACAAATAAAAAAAATAATAATATAACTGGGCTGCCCTGAAATCAATCGTACCGGGTATTACATTCTCGGTCTTTGTCATTATATTGGCTTGTTAGATTGTGCTTGCCATCCGAACTGCCCGGTTCGATTAAACCCCCCCCCACAATCTTGGCGCCGTCTATGGAATAGGTCTTCGAGACTTCCTACTAGGGACTTTGACTGTCGACCCGTGGGTGTCAACAAGCCTGAGTCTAACTGCAACCTGCCGTAGTTTACTGACCGACCGATCCGTGGGCGTTGATCGATCGGTAAACTGAGAAGTCACCGCTACGACCGCATGGTTGAAGAGCAATGGCCAGTGGACCGTATCGTACCCGCTCGACGTCGCAGCTCCCATCCGAAGCTGCACCACTCGGAGATGCTAATGATGTCGGGCGTCTTGTTCAACCACCAACGGACACGGTGCGCGTAGTCCCGCTGGTGAATCCCATACTGGGGGTCGAGGAGTCCAGTCAAGCTCCGGTAGCAACCCTGGCTCCTCTAGCAGGGGGGCTGTCGGAAGCTTTTCTGGCTACGATGATGATGACCCAGCAAGCTCTCACCGCCCAGTTCTAGACAATGCAGCACAACTATGAGGAGTTGCGTGACTTCGTGCGGGCTGCACCGATGGGTGGTCTACTCAACCAGGGCATGCTGGCCCAAGCGGGACAGAGCCTTCCTACTCAAGCTGCCCCACCAGGGCAAGTGCAGCCGCAACCACTGCCTCAGGTAGAGGTCAGAGTTAATCGCTTGGTGGAGGTCCAAAGTGCGAATCCCGACGGGCGAGACTCGAGTAGCCCGGAACCTGCGGAAAGAAACAACCACGCTCGAGCGGCATCGGCACGCTCGGATGTCTGGTCCCGGCTCGGGGCACACCCCCGACAGCCGCCTGCCTCCAAGCATCACCCGAAGATGAATTCGGCACAAGCTCACCGCCCGAAGCGAGACGACGAACATCATCGTCAACCGAGTGATAGTCATCACACTCGGATGACGTCGGCTAGTCGGCAGCCGGCTCACACTGCTGATTAGAGGAGCGTACATGAGCGCATTCGGGTACATGCATCGGAGCGACTCGGGGATCAAGAAGGAATCCAGCGAGACCGACCGGGGGTTTGAGCTCTCGATCGACTGGAGGAAGTCGCCATCCGAGGAGCCGCACGGTCGCCGCTCGTCGAGAAGCTACTCCGGAAGCCATTCCCTCGGGGATGGAATCCTTCACGCCTTCCCAAGTTTGATGGATCGAAAGACCCGATGGAGCACGTACTGGCTTTCTGGGATGCTTTGGTCCCCCATGAGGACGATCACATCCTCTGCCGGACCTTCGCCAACAGCTTATCGGGAACACCCCTCGAATGGTTCCACAAGCTTAGGCCCTCATCCATCTCCTCTTTCTCGGAACTGAGCATGCGGTTCATTGACCAATATCGATGCAATCGCCGGGAGCTAAAGACTCTAGAGTCACTCTTCGGGATGAGTATGACCCAGAAATAGACACTGAGGCAATTCTACCATAGGTTCAGGTCCGAGTACCTGAGCTTGGTGGACCCAGATGGGCAGGATCGTATGGTGATTGCAGCCTTCAAGAACGCTATTCAGCCCAGCCAGCTTGTCAACGCGTCACTCATCAAGCAAACCCCGGAGACGATCGACGAGCTATCACAACGTGTCGAGAAGTGCATCAAGATAGAAGACGCAGACCGCAAGAGGAAGGCAGTGGAAACCAGGGTCCCGCACCAGAACTACGCCAAGCCAGCTGCCGTGAAGAATATCAACAAGCAGCAGGGGGAGGTGACACGGCATGAAGCGAAGCGGCAAAGGTAAGACAGGCCAGCGAGGCCGCGGTAAAATAGGGAGTTCACGGTATTGAACGCCCCCATAGACCAAATCTTGGAAGCTATCAAGGGTGAGCCGTACTTCAAGTGGGCGCAACCGCTTGAGCCCGGAGAGAGGGGAGCCAGAGATGCATCAAGGTACTACGAGTACCACCAAGGCCAAGGTCACACTACCCTGCAGTGTCGGGCGCTCAAGCATCACACCGAGGATCTCATTGAGGCTGACCACTGTGGGGGAGGATTTCGGCTGTCGTACGTGACCCTCCTCCAACAGTCGATTGAAGGTTTTACCCTTCGGGATATGGTGCGCTTCGAAGCGCTAAGTGATGACTTGCTAGGCTGTCACAAAAGCACTATAGAGTAAAAAGGTAGAGGAAGAGATGACACAGAATGTGGTGACAAAGTTCGGCCGAAGCCTACGCCTCCGTGCGGTAAGACGCAACCTTTGAATCCACTATCTCTGAGTAAACAGTAGAGCTACTCTCGACAGGCCGATGAGTGCTTCTTATAAGTAATCAGAGGGTGGAGAGGGGATCTGAAAACCAGAAAGCCCGGGGAGCTCTGGAAAACAGAAAGTGGGATTATGGTCTGGATTTTTCGATCCGGAATCATTTACAGGGTTTGCTATTTATAAGGGCTTAGTTTATCTGGGGAATATTCCCAGGAATATCCGGGGTTTGGTAAATACCGGGGGGATTTATCAGACCCCAGATAGTGCAAGTGGGCCCCAGGCAGGGCTGCAAGGCCCACCATTGGACTCGTGGGCCCCAGGCAGGGCTGTGGGTTCCACCATTGGGCGTTAGCCAAATTTTGCACCCACAATTACCCCCTCCCAGCTAGATAGGTGTTAACATAACTGGTTGGGATTTTCTAGTGCAAAGTTGGTCTCTCATCTGCCGACCCTCTGTCCAGAGTTGGTCGTCGTTTGTCTGCCGACCAGCTACGTGAGGCTGACCATTGGGCCCGCCGACCCCCTGCCAGGGGTTGGTCGGGTGTACGTCTGCCGACCCGTTGCATGGGGTCGATCATCGTCTATCTTTCGACCCGTTGCGCGGGGCTTAATGCTGTGCGTCTGCCGACCCGTTGCGCGGGGCCGACCATAGTCTGTCTGCCGACCCGTTGTGTGGGGCCGACCGTCGTCTGCCAGCCGACCCGTTGTGCGGGGCTGACCGTCGTCAGCCAGCCGACCCCCTGCACGGGGCCGACCGTCGTCTGTCTGCCGACCCCTTGCGCGGGGCTGACTGCTGTGCGTCTACCGACCCGTTGCGTGGGGCCAACCATAGTCTGTCTGCCGACCCGTTGCGCGGGGCCGACCGCTGTGCGTCTGCCGACCCGTTGCGTGGGGCCGACCATAGTCTGCCTGCCGACCCGTTGTGCGGGGCCGACCCGTCACGCCCATCGACCCCCTGCCAGGGGCCGGTCGGGTGAGCGTATGCCGACTGTATGTATACCCCCGGCCAACCAACTAGGTTGTAACCTAGTTGGTTGGGACGCCGTAGTGCGAACGGGTCGGCACCTAGCCGGTTGGGATCGGGGGTTCGATGCCGGCAGAGGGGTGGAGTTATGCTGATGGGGACCCAATGGGGCCGGGGTAGGCGAAAACTGCCCAAGGGGGGTCAGATGCAAACAAAGGGGGATGAGGGGTCGGTAGCAAAACAAAAAAGGTTGGGGGGGGGGTGAGTGCAAATATAGGGAAAAAAAGGGTTGAAAATACGGGCCGGAGCTATGTACGATGAGACCTAGTGGTTGCATCCGGGATCGGAATCCATCGAATTCAGAGTCAGTACGATCCTCGTGTGACTCTCTACAAGGGCATCTAGAGCTGAGAGGAGAATGAAGCCGATGAGCCCATCATTGCGCGATGGGAAAACATGATAAAATACGAGTTAAAAACTCGAAAGGTGGAGAAAAAAAAGCGTGAAATCGCGACCCAAAGCCATGTACGACGAGAGCTACCGTGCGTATCCGGACCCGGAATTTGTTGATGTTAGAGCCCGGGCGATCCTCACATGGCCGTCTATAGGGGCATCTAGAGTTCAAGTGAGAATGAAGCCAATGAGCCCATCATTATGGGGGAGGATTTCGGCCATCGTACGTGACCCTCCTCCAACAGTCGATTGAAGGTTTTAGCCTTAAGGATGTGGCACGCTTCGAAGCGCTGAGTGATGACTTGCTGGACTGTCACAAAAGCACTGTAGAGTATAAAGGTAGAGGAAGAGATGACACATAATGTGGTGACGAAGTTCGGCCGAAGCCTACGTATCCGTGCGGTAAGACGCAACCTTTGAATCCACTATCTCTGAGTAAATAGTAGAGCTACTCTCGACAGGCCGATGAGTGCTTCTTACAAGTAATCAGAGGGTGGAGAGGGGATCTAAAAACCAGAAAGCCCGGGGAGCTCTGGAAAACAGAAAGTGGGATTATGGTCTGGATTTTTTGATCCGGAATCATTTACAGGGTTTGCTATTTATAAAGGCTTAGTTTATCTGGGAAATATTCCAGGAATATTCCCAGGAGTATCCGGGGTTTGGTAAATACCGGGGGGATTTACCAGTCCCCAGATAGTACAAGTGGGCCCAAGGCAGGGCTGTGGGTCCCACCATTGGGCGTTAGCCAAATTTTGCACCCACAGCTACCTTGACTGCTTCATTGACCTCCCTCAACGTAAGGAGACTAAGGCTGTAGGGGAGTCAAGCAAGGAGCGACGGTAACGCGCCTGCCGGGTCCTCCACTAGAAAGACGCCAACTCCGAGAGGTAGACACAGTCTACGGGTACCATGGCCCTGTACCATCATCAAACTCCGTCGATCGTCAGGTGCGGCGCATAGAGCAAGCCAGGCAAGTTCACCATGTGGTGCTCGACCCTGTCATTCGCCCCGAGCCAAAAGTGGAAGCTGCAGTATAGTTTTCAGCGGCTGATCTTGTTGGGATAGAGAGGCCTCACAACCATCCTCTGGTTATACGGCTGCAGATAGCAAATTGCCTGGTGAAGAGAATTCTGATCGACGCCGGGAGTTTGGTAGATGTACTCTTTCTCAGCACCTTCGACGCCATGCAGCTAGATCGCGGGCAGATGACTGAATCATCGTCGACGATAATGGGCTTCACGGGAGAGGCTGCAAGGGTGGTTGGTGAGATCACCCTCTCGATCACAACAGGTCATCTCACCAATCTTACCCGATTCATTGTGATTGAAGCCCACTCGGCGTACAACATCATCCTCGGAAGACCGTGGCTTCACCACTTGGATGCGGTCCCCTCGTCGGCCCACCAGGTAGTGAAGTTTTGGACCGATAAGGGCATGATGAGCATTCGAGGTGACCAGTCCTCAGCGGCCAAGTATGAGCATAGCGCCATCCATCTGAAGACAATGTGCCAAATCGAGGGAGGTGAAGACGGAGCTGAGTTGGGCATCCTCAACCTCTGGACTACGAAGCGGAGTCAAGAAGCTCCAACGTTCCAGCACCTCGCCCGACCAAGCGTAGGAATACGAGGAGGCCAAGCCCTTCAGAAGACCAACCTGTAAGTTGAACTTAAAGAACTGACAGTGTCGGGGGACCTGCTGAAGACCGACCTGTCAGTTGAACGTAAAGAACTGACAGTGTCGGGGGACCTGCTGAAGACTGACTTGTCAGTTGAACGTAAAGAACTGACAGCATCGGGGGACCTGTTGAAGACCGACCAGTCAGTTGAATATAAAGAGCTGACTGCGTCGAGGAACTTGAAGAGGGCCGGTCAGTTAGCTGAAGTTAAAGAGCTAACTGAACCGAGTGACCCGATGGAGACTGACTTGTCAGCTGAAGGTAAAGAGCTGAACGGGTCAGCGCGCCCGAAGAAGACCGACCTACCGATTAAATCTAAAGAACCGGATGAGTCGAAGAAGTCAATGACAGACCCAAACATGGAGTGGGAGGAGTCACATGTTGTTGAGCCGATTCTGCCTGTGGACTTAGGAGAAGCGGGTCATTTGAAGATAACATTTCTCGAGTCGCAGCTGCCAAAACATCATGCCAAAGCTATGACGGCATTTCTCAAGGCAAACCAGGATGTGTTTGCTTGGTCAGTTGAAGACATGCCGGGCATCCACCCCGAGGTAGCCTGCCACCACCTCAACATTAGAGAAGGAGCCACACCTGTACGCCAGAAGCCCCGGTTGCTAGCACTGGAGAAAGCAGTAGCGGTCAACACTGAGGTAGAAAAGTTGTTATGAGCGGGCATCATCCGAGAGGCTCGGTACCCGAAGTGGATCGCTAACGTGGTCGCCGTCCCCAAGAAGTCTGGAGCCATACGAGTCTGTATCGATTTCACAAACCTCAATCAGGCATGCCCGAAGGACAGCTACCTGCTACCACACATCGATACCCTGGTAGATTCAACGGCGGGACACGAGAGGCTCTCCTTAATGGACGGGTATTCGGGCTATCACCAGATCCCCATGAACCCAGAGGACCAGGAGCACACGACCTTCGTCATGGGTCGAGGTCTCTATTGCTACAAGATGATGCCATTCGGGCGGAAGAACGTGGGGGCGACATACCAAAGGCTGGTGAATAAGATGTTCGTCGACCAAATCAGAAGGAACGTGGAGGTCTACGTCGACGACTTACTTGTGAAGAGCCAGGCGGAGGAGGCGTATATGCAAGACCTGGAGGAAACCTTCGTAACCCTGCAGAGGTATAGCATGAAGTTGAACCCGGCCAAGTGCGCCTTTGGCATGACGTCGGGAAAATTTATGGGTTACTTGGTCACTCGACGGGGGATCGAGGCCAACCCGGAGCTAATCCGAGCTTTGGAGGAGATACCGTCGCCCAAGTCACGAAAGGAAGTCCAGAAGCTGACCGGACGGATCAATGCCCTCAATCGCTTCATATCCAAGTCCTCAGACCGGTGTCGGCCCCTGTTCGAAAGGCTGAGCAAGCTTGCACCTTTCGACTGGGACCAACGCTGTAAAGAAGCATTTCAGGAGATAAAGACGTACCTTGGCCAACCCCCTATCTTGACAGCCCCCTAGCCTGGTGCAACGCTGGGGGTATATCTTTCGGTATCGGAGGCAGCAATCAGCGCTGTACTGATATACGAACGTGAAGGAGCGGAGAGGCCTGTCTACTACGTCAGCCGCATTATGATGTCAGCTGAAACTAGGTACACGCAGATCGAGCAAGTGGCCCTAGCATTAGTGTATGTGTCAAGGAGACTTCGCCCATACTTCGTCGCTCACCCCATCGAGGTCATCACCAAGCACCCCCTGAAGGAAGTACTGGATAACTCTACTCGGACAGGTCGGCTAAGCAAGTGGGCTGCAGAACTGCAAGAGTTCGGCCCTCGGTACGTACCTCGGAAAGCAATTAAGGGCCAAGCACTTGCAGACTTCCTCAGTGATTTCCCGCCGGAAGACACTGCACCTGTGCCAGAGACGTTAGAAGACCTGTCAGTAGCTGCCGGTCAACCCGTGGGAGTCGGTGCGACAACAGGACAGGAGGAGGGTGGAGAAGAAGGCTGGAGATTGTTCGTGGATGGCTTGTCATGCGCAATCAAGAGTGGTGTGGGGGTAATCCTAGTAACCCCCGACCACACAAAGCTCGAAAAATCAGTGCGACTACTGTCCCGATGATGAACAACAAAGCTGAGTACGAGGCGATGCTGGCAGGATTGGAGATGGAAGACACGCTAGGGGTAACCAGCTTACAGGTCTACGTTGACTCCCAACTGGTGATCAATCAGATTACTGGTAGATACGAAGCCCGCGATGCAAGAATGCAAGCTTACCTGAAGCTAGCCCGGGAGTTGATCGCCAAGTTCGAGAACATAAGCTTCCACCAGTTCCCCAGAGCAGAGAACAAGCAGGCGGATGCCCTTGCTAATCTAGCATCGGTACTCGGAGAAGACAGAGAAAAAAGGGTCTTCATCGAGGTACAAGTCGACCCCCGAACAGCCGGTCGCACAGAAGATAGTCACCTAGCTGGGAGGACGCAAGCCATTGAAGCAGCCTATGCTATTGCGGCCGGTGCTGATTGGGTAGCTAACATGAAGAAGTACCTACTTGATGGGATACTACCGGAAGACGTCGATGATGCCCGGAGAACCAAGCGCATGCACCAAGATACACCCTCATCGATAACGAGCTATACAAGTGTTCGTTCGGTGGACCGTACTTTAAATGCCTCACGAAGGAACAAACAGTAGAAATCATGAGGGAGGTACATGAAGGAGGATGCGGAAATCACTCCGGAGGAAGATCCCAGGCACGGAAGATAAAGCTGCAGGGCTACTACTGGCCCACCATGAAAGCAGATGCGGGGGGATATGTGAAGAGGTGCCTGCAATGCCAAAAACATGCTCCCTCCATACACCAACCGGCAAAAGAGTTGCACCCAATATCCAGCCCATGGCCCTTCCAACAGTGGGGGTTGGATCTTCCCAACGTCGCCCAACCGCAGAAAGTTTCTCCTCATTGCCACCGACTACTTCACCAAGTGGGTGGAGGCAATTTCTTTGCTGAAGATTGGAGAAGTTCAAGTAGGAAAGTTCCTATGGAGCAGCATCATCTGTCGATTCGGACTGCCGTGGGTTTTTGTTGCAGACAACGGACGATAATTCGATGCGGAGTCAATTAAAAAATTATACGCCAGTAAAAACATCAAGCTATTCTTCTCTACACCGCGGTACCCTTGGAGCAACAGGCAAGCAGAGTCGACGAATCGCGCTATTCTGGATATACTGAAGAAGAAGCTGGAGCAGAAGAAGGGTTTGTGGGAAGAGACTTTACTCGGAGTTCTATGGGCCTATCGGACGACACCGAAGCGACCGACGGGAGAGTCCCCGTTCAACCTTACCTACGGCTCCGAAGCAGTCCTGCCAACGGAAACACTGGTACAGCGAACAGTCGTAGCAGCCGACCCGGAGCTGAATGACGAACTCCTGCTTGATGGCCTAGACTTGCTGGAAGAGAAGAGGGAAAGAGCGAGAGCGTGCCTAGCCAACTACCATCAGGCCATTAAAAGGGCGTATGACCGCAAAGTTAGAAGGCGGATATTCAAACAAGGGGACCTGGTCATGTGGAAGGTCTTCGACAATACCAAGGAGTTGGGAAGTGGCAAGATAGAAGCTACCTAGGAAGGACCATACATCATCGATGGTATGGGAAAGAATGGAGCCTACCGCCTGAAGACTCAAGACGATGATGCACTAGCAAGGCCATGGAATGCAACCAATCTGCGCAAGTTCTACCAGGATAGCTAAATGGGAGAGACGCTTGTAATCGTTTTGTAATTCCGGTTCTATTCAATAAAGATGCGTTTGCTCAGTATTCTTGTTCATGCGTGGGGATAATGGTTAACTAACGCAACTCAATCCAAATAGTATGTAACACTCCGAGTGAGTTCTACCACTTGGGCAACCGGTCGACAGGTCCCTACGAAGGGCGTGACCGGCCAGTGAACACCTGGAAAGATCGGTCGACAGACCCCGCCGGGGTACGACCGATTGACCAACCTAAACCAAGTGGTACATAATACTCCGAGCGAGTTCTACCACTTGGCCGACCAGTCGATAGGTCCCTGTGAAGGGTGTGATCGGTCGGTGAACACCTGGGAAGATGGTCGACAGACCCTGCCGGGGTACGACCGATCGACCAACCTAAACCAAGTGGTATATAACACTCCGAGCGAGTTCTACCACTTGGCCGACCGATCGACAGGTCCCTGCAAAGGGCGTGACCGACCGGTGAACACCTGGAAAGATCGATCGATAGATCCCGCCGGGGTACGACCGATCGACCCACCTAAACCAAGTGGTACATAACACTCCGAGCGAGTTCTACCACTTGGCCGACCGGTCGACAGATCCCTGCGAAGGGCGTGAGCGGCCTGTGAACACCTGGGAGGATCGGTCGGCAGACCTCTCTTGGGTATGACCGATCGACCAACACAAGCAAGGCAGAATATATCACCCCCCTCGAGTGCTATCACCTGGTTAACAGGAGGGCGGGTACCTTCGTAAGGCATGACTGGCAGGATAACACACCAGAAGATCAGTTGACACGCCCCTGATTGGGTACGACCAAATAAGATATGAGGGCTAGATTTTGGTTGCACGTCGTCGACATGTAACTAAAATATGAGGGCCAGATTGTGGTCGCACGTCGTCGACATACAATTAAAGTACAAAGGCCAAATTTTGATTGCACGTCGCCAACGTGTAGTTAAAACGTGAAGGCCAAATTTTGATTGCACGTCGCCGACGTGTAGTTAAAACGTGAAAGCCAAATTTTAACGACACGTCGTCGATGTGAACTTAAGAGACAAGGTCGATAAGAGAAGGATTGCAACCATAGCATTCAGATAGATCACATTAAAGGTTCCAATACAAGCGTGAATATGCTTTTATTACATCGCAAGACAGCAAGCGGGAGGGATCAGTCGTCTGCACGAGCTTTCCACTTCCCCGGTGGAAGCTTACTGCGTAGCCTTGCGATCTTCTTGTGCCATCCCTCCGCTTGCTCTTCGAGAGCCGCCTGGCACTCTTGGTTGAGGGTCTCGTACTGCCGAGCAAGAGCTGCCCTCTCCGACTCAGCTGCCTAGTCAAGGAAGGACTTCAGCATAGCTAGCTCAGCCTCGTGAGCTGCCCTCACGACCTCGGCATATGTTCGCTGTCTCCTGATCATAGAAGCCTGGTGCCTGAACCGACCCTCCATCGTGTCGATCTCTGACTTAGCAGCCTCCAGTGCTTCTTGAAGCTCGAAAGGTCAGCAGCATTCGCCTGCGCGAGTTCAAGCTGAGCCCTGACTGCAGCTAACTCCTCCGCATGAACCCTTCGGGCTTCCACGAGCTGGGCGCGAGTCTCTATCAAGTCCTGCTGAGCAATCCTCAGGGAGGCCTCAAGCTGAGTCATCCTACGAGCACCCCCCTCGATAACTCGGCCAGCCATTGTAGTGACGCAGCCGCTCATCTGAAAAAAGTGAAAACGATATATACCAAAGAGTTAGGAGGAGTTACTACTGCAATCAAGTCTTCAACGACTCGAGGACTTACCTCGTGAAGGTCGTCGATCTGGCTCCGCCAGTTAGAACCATCCACCCCCGTATCCTCTTCCTCTACCTGATGTGCAAGTGCCCACTGGAGCGGTGGTGGAAGGTAGCTTCGGTAGCTCCGAGGGGAGAACCGAGAGGTGGCCTGATGACGCTCCCTGAAGCAGAGGAGGAAGGCAAAGCCATGAAGCGCTAAACGTTCAAGTATTCGAAGGGCGTAGCAGTAGGTGGAGCAGTGTGAGTACGGGGCGAAACTCACCCGCACGACCCCGCAGAGCCGGATGGCACGCACTACAAGAAATAGGGTCTTTACCGACGGACATTATTATCACCGTCGGTAATAATACACTTTTTACCGACGGTTACAATAATATCCGTCGGTATTATAACTTCAATTTTTTTAATTTTCTTTGCATATTTATACCGACGGTATACATATTTACCGTCGGTAATATAATTATTACCGACGGTTACATATAAACCGTCGGCAAAATGTCATCGTCGTGATATTTTACCGACGGTAATTGTATGTCCGTCGGTATAACCAATGTTACCGACAGCCATAATATCTCCGTCGGCAATATACCGACGGTAATAAAATGTCCGTCGGTAAAATTGTCCCGACGAAACTCAGTGTAAAAACCGAGCCTCTGGAAAAAAATAGGAGGTTGAGTTTCGTCGTGCTATTTACCGACGGGCGTTAAAGTTCCGTCGGTATAACTAATTATACCGACGGTATTTATATGTCCGTCGGCACAATACCGACGGTAATTTAGTTTCCGTCGGTAAAATGTCCCGACGAAACTCAGGGTGCCAAACCGAGCCTCTGGAAAAAATTGAACTTGTGCTTTCGTCGGGATTATACCGACGGAATTTATATATCCGTCGGTACAATACCGACGGTAATTAAATTTCCGTCGGTAAAATGTCCCGACGAAACTCAGGGTGCCAAACCGAGCCTCTGGAAAAAATTGAACTTGAATTTTTGTCGTGGAGTTTTACCGACGGATTGTTATTTACCGTCGGTAAAAAAATTAGTTTTACCGACGGAAGATAAAATGTCTGTCGGCAAAAACCCTGTTATATAACCAAACAGTCGAGGTCTTCTTTGATTCTTCTGTTTCGATCTCTCCGGCGCGCGCCCCTCTCTCAATCTCTCTCTCTCTCTCACCGACCCGACCCCCCGGCGACCCCGTCCCCCTCCGGCAGCCCCGAGATCCCCTCCGGCCACCCATCCCCCTCCCGGCCACCCATCCCCCTCCCGACCTCCGCCCCTCCCCGGCCTCCCGGCCCTCTCTCTCTCTCCCCCGGCCTCCTCCCCCCCTCCCCGGCCTCCCTAGCCTTCCCTCTCTCTCTCTCTCTCTCTCTCTCTCTCTCTCTCTCTCTCTCTCTCTCTCTACTTCCTCCCCTCACCTGTCTCTCTCTCTCTCGATCCCTTGCACCTCCGGCCGGCCACCCATCACCTCCCTTGCACCTCCGGCCACCCCTCCGCTTTCTCGCGCCACCGACTGCGACACCAGTGCTCCTCCTCCTTCTCGAGGCCTGCCGACCATCGCTGGTGAGCTCCTCCTCCTCCTCCCTTTCCCCCTTCGGTTAATTTGTGGTAATATATATATTAACCTGTCGCATGTCAGTCAGACATAGTCCCGACTTCAAGCAATTATAGACAGTGACCCTAGCATCAACGTTAATTACCAAATCGGGTAAACCTTTTTATTTATTTTGTTTTTTGGTAGATTGAAGTGGGGAGGTCATCGCCGGACCTCCAAGAGGCGCCACATGCCCACACTAATAGACCGCCCACACTCAGCCCGAAGGTTTTTTCCGATTCCGCTCAACCCAATTGACGTGACAGCGTGCAACTGGTGGTGTAAAAGATTTAAATGTCACTAGTAGGTTTCAGCCACCAATTGTATGCTGTCAAGTTAATCATGCTGGCGGAATAGGAAAAACCTTAAGGCTGAATAGCATTTCTCTAATTCTTATGGCTCCATTTGTTAAGGGCTAAATATTTTGATAAGTACTTTGTCAAGTATTTTAGAATTATGTAATAAATGTTTCATTTGGCTTGAAGTACGTATCTACCATGGTGGTAAATATTAGGGATTTTTTTGTTCAAAATATTATTAATTTTTTAATTGAATAGTGGTTTATCAGAAGTATTTAACACACTAGTGCTCTAACAGCCATGTGACAGATTAATTAGTGCCGTAAAGTGGTGTCACGTTATTCGCCGAGTCGACTCGAAACTCGGCCGTGTCGACTCGACTCGGCTGAGTTTCGATCCGACTCGGTCCAAAACTCGAGTTTCGATCTGACTCGGTTGAGTTTCGATCCGACTCGAGTTTGTCGGGTTTTAGCCGAGTTGTCGTGTGTACTCGACTCATTAAGGTTTCGAGTCGAGTCGAGTTTTCGTGTTTTAAAACATTGAATTTTATCCTATCAAAACTGAATTGAATGGGGGAATGGGGGGCAAAATGTAGTTTTTAGACTAGGGTGAGCGTCGGTTTTGTCGGTCGGTTTCGGTGTGGGTTTTGTCGGTTATATTTTTTTCGGTTTACGAAAAATCAAAACCGAAATTGAAACCGAAACCGAAACCGAAATAGTCGGTTTTTGTCGGTTCGGTGTGATATGAGGTATGCTAAAGCCATAAATCTACTCGAGCGACAGAGAGAACCGTCAGACCCCAAGTGTTTACTTGATGAGGCTCCCTGACTTGTTGACTTACTGTCGCATAACTTTGGTGCTATGCCTAGCATTCGAACTATCAGCAGTTCAAATGCTGGCCAGCAACCCTAGGTTTACTATGTGACTAGTCTACTCATCATAATACACTCATCCATTAGGGATGTGGATGGCCTGTAGAAGTTTTGGTTCGGTGTTCCATACCCGGGAACCGAAACCGAAATTGTGCGGAGTCTTATAACATTGTTTGAAATTATATGTCAGGTGTTGTATAGCCAGATAGACGAAGATGTCTTCGATCGATAAGAGTTGGATGCGTAATTCGAATCGCATGAGCCAAGAGTACAGAGAAGGAGTCAGGAAATTTCTGGATTTTGCATTTGAGCGTCTTGCACCGCTTGATGGAAAAATTGTGTGTCCCTGTATAGACTGCGGAAGGGTGATTAGGAAGGTTCGAGAGGAATGTGAGGTTGATCTGGTAATGCGTGGCATTGACGTTACCTATACCCGTTGGTTCTCGCACGGTGAGGAGCTAGATGCAGTCCCCATGGCAGCTCACGGTGAAACTTCAAACACAGTGATCGCTGATGATAATATTAATACAGACGATGACGATGACATGCAGGGTATGATACATGATTTGCAAGGTGGAATAGGCACGGAAACACCGTCAGGTGATCAGCCCAATATCGAAGCGGACAAGTTCTACAGATTGCTTAAAGATGCCGAACAACCTCTATACCCGGGGTGTGAGAAGTTTTCAAAACTCTCTTTCACTGTAAAGCTTCTTCATTTGAAGTGCCTCAATGGTTGGAGTAATAAGTCATTTAATATGTTGGTAGAGTTGCTGAAAGAGGCTTTTCCTATGGGTGAGACAGTACCGAAATCATTCTACGAGGCGAAGAAGACAATTAAAGATCTCGGTCTGGGTTATGAGAAAATTGATGCATGCGTGAACGATTGTATGTTGTACCGGAAAGAGTACGAACATGCGCGGTCATGCCACATATGCGGAGCAACGAGATATAAAGAGACAGATGCCGAGTCTAGTACCAGTCGAAGGAAGAAAAATGTATCTGCAAAGGTTCTCATATACTTCCCGCTCAGGGACAGGCTTCAGAGGTTGTTTATGTCATCGAAGACTGCTGAGCACATGAGGTGGCATGCACGAGAACGTACAGATGACGGGATTATGAGACATCCGGCCGACTCTCTGACGTGGAAAGATTTTGATCATACATATCCTGAATTCGCATGTGAAGTTCGCAACGTCAGGTTAGGGCTTGCTAGCGATGGCTTCAATCCCTTTGGGAATATGAGTGTGTCGTACAGCATTTGGCCAGTTGTCCTAGTTCCATACAATTTGCCTCCCTGGATGTGCTTAAAAAAGCCATACATAATGCTCTCCTTGCTCATTCCCGGACCCAGGTCGCTTGGTAATGATATTGACGTTTACTTGCAGCCGTTGATTGAGGAGTTGAACGAGTTATGGGAAGTTGGGGCCGATACGTATGATGCCTCGTTGCGCCAGAATTTTCGGATGCATGCGGCACTTCTATGGACCATCAACGATTTTCCTGCATATGCCAACTTATCCGGGTGGAGTACTAAAGGAAAATTGGCGTGCCCTACATGCAATAAGGAGACAGATTCATTACGATTGAAGAACGGAGGCAAGTTCTGTTATATGGGCCATCGAAGATTCCTTGTTGATGGCCATAAGTGGAGGCAGAACAAAAGAGCTTTCAACGGCAAGAAGGAACTTGCAAAGGCCCCGGAGCAGCTTTCGGGGGTAGAAGTCTTGTGCGAATTGGATCAGCTTGATGCCGTGGCACTTGGAAAAGGTAAAAAGAAGAGAACGCATGAAGATTCTACGCGTGAGCATAACTGGAAGAAGAAGAGTATTTTCTTTAAACTACCGTACTGGAGCAGCCTACTCTTGCGGCATAACTTGGATGTCATGCATATTGAGAAAAATGTGTGTGACAACATTATAGGAACACTGCTGAATCTCGACGGTAAGACGAAGGATAATCTTAAATCTCGTCTCGATCTTAAGGAGTTGGGCATCCGAAAATCACTTCATCCCTAAGAGATTGGGGATAAGTATGTGTTGCCAGTTGCATGCTACACCATGAGCTCACAGCAAAAGGCAGCCTTATGTGCATTCCTACGGTCTGTGAAAACGCCAGACGGTTATTCTTCGATGGGGCATTTCTGGACGACAGGGTTGCCTCGCAAGTGGTAAGTAATTAAATTACTGTTAATATATTCTTATACATATGCCATAAAATATCATTGAATATCATTGGTTGTTTTTATATAGGAGAGGATGCGACTTATGGTGACCCCGTCGGGCGAGGCCGGCTCCTCCTCCAGCTCAGTATCTGTCGACTCAGCGATGGATACTGTGCTGAGACCTGCCACGCACGGCCGTGTCCTCTGTACGGGCCTTGGAGTCACGCCCTCCTCCTACTTTGGACGAGAGGGTATGCGCTCGAGGGCACGGGACACCCAGACCGGTGCTATCACTCAGCTGCAGTCTGCGCTAGACGCGGAGCGAGAGCAGAGGCAGGCCCTCGAGCAGAGGATGGAGGCGGAGCGAGAGCAGAGGCAGGCCCTCGAGCAGAGGGTTGAGGCGGAGAAGAAGGCCCTCGATGAGGAAAGAGAAGCTCGCAGGGAACTGGAGCGTAAATTTAATGAATTCATAAGCCGGTCTAGCGGTGGCTCATCCTCATGATCAGGTACTTACTAATCTTTATAATATTAGCAAAAAATATGAATCTTACTAATTTGAGTTTTGATCATATTATCACACTTATGATTTTCCAACACTTAGACTATAAATCGGTAAATCGAATCGTAAATGGTCACTCTCTCTCTCATGGTAATGATGTAGCCTCTGTTTTTCTTTTAAATACGGAATAATTCCAAGTTCGAATTACCGGATGCCGATCCGATGACGATCGGATCGAATCCAAACCTATTTCATATCCGAAACACGCTAACTTATGATTTTCCAACACTTAGACTCTAAACCGGTGAATCGGAGCGTAAATTGGTCAAATATCCAATTAGAACCCGCTCGCAAGTCCGAAATACGGAATAAATCCAACTTCGAATTATCGGATGCCGATCCGATGACGATCGGATCGAATCCAAACCTATTTCATATCCGAAACACGCTAACTTATGATTTTCCAACACTTAGACTCTAAATCGGTGAATCGGAGCGTAAATTGGTCAAATATCCAATTAGAACCCGCTCGCAAGTCCGAAATACGGAATAATTCCAACTTCGAATTATCGGATGCCGAGCCGATGACGATCCGATCGAATCCAAACCTATTTTATATCCGAAACACGCTAACTTATGATTTTCCAACACTTAGACTCTAAATCGGTGAATCGGAGCGTAAATTGGTCAAATATCCAATTAGAACCCGCTCGCAAGTCCGAAATACGGAATAATTCCAACTTCGAATTATCGGATGCCGAGCCCATGACGATCGGATCGAATCCAAACCTATTTTATATCCGAAACACGCTAACTTATGATTTTCCAACACTTAGACTCTAAATCGGTGAATCGGAGCGTAAATTGGTCAAATATCCAATTAGAACCCGCTCGCAAGTCCGAAATTCGGAATAATTCCAAGTTCGAATTATCGAATGCCGATCCGATGACGATCCGATCGAATCCAAACCTATTTTATATCCGAAACACGCTAACTTATGATTTTCCAACACTTAGACTCTAAATCGGTGAATCGGAGCGTAAATTGGTCAAATATCCAATTAGAACCCGCTCGCAAGTCCGAAATACGGAATAATTCCAACTTCGAATTACCGGATGCCGATCCGATGATGATCGGATCGAATCCAAACCTATTTCACATCCGAAACACGCTAACTTATGATTTTCCAACACTTAGACTCTAAATCGGTGAATCGGAGCGTAAATTGGTCAAATATCCAATTAGAACCCGCTCGCAAGTCCGAAATACGGAATAATTCTAAGTTCGAATTATCGGATGCCGAGCTGATGACGATCCGATCGAATCCAAACCTATTTTATATCCGAAACACGCTAACTTATGATTTTCCAACACTTAGACTCTAAATCGGTGAATCGGAGCGTAAATTGGTCAAATATCCAATTAGAACCCGCTCGCAAGTTCGAAATACGGAATAATTCCAAGTTCGAATTATCGGATGCCGAGCCGATGACGATCCGATCGAATCCAAACCTATTTTATATCCGAAACACGCTAACTTATGATTTTCCAACACTTAGACTCTAAATCGGTGAATCGGAGCGTAAATTGGTCAAATATCCAATTAGAACCCGCTCGCAAGTCCGAAATACGGAATAATTCCAAGTTCGAATTATCGGATGCCGAGCCGATGACGATCCAATCGAATCCAAACCTATTTTATATCCGAAACACGCTAACTTATGATTTTCCAACACTTAGACTCTAAATCGGTGAATCGGAGCGTAAATTGGTCAAATATCCAATTAGAACCCGCTCGCAAGTCCGAAATACGGAATAATTCCAAGTTCGAATTATCGGATGCCGAGCCGATGACGATCCGATCGAATCCAAACCTATTTTATATCCGAAACACGCTAACTTATGATTTTCCAACACTTAGACTCTAAATCGGTGAATCGGAGCGTAAATTGGTCAAATATCCAATTAGAACCCGCTCGCAAGTCCGAAATACGGAATAATTCCAACTTCGAATTACCGGATGCCGATCCGATGACGATCGGATCGAATCCAAACCTATTTCATATCCGAAACACGCTAACTTATGATTTTCCAACACTTAAACTCTAAATCGGTGAATCGGAGCGTAAATTGGTCAAATATCCAATTAGAACCCGCTCGCAAGTCCGAAATACGGAATAATTCCAAGTTCGAATTATCGGATGCCGAGCCGATGACGATCCGATCGAATCCAAACCTATTTTATATCCGAAACACGCTAACTTATGATTTTCCAACACTTAGACTCTAAATCGGTGAATCGGAGCGTAAATTGGTCAAATATCTAATTAGAACCCGCTCGCAAGTCCGAAATACGGAATAATTCCAAGTTCGAATTATCGGATGCCGAGCCGATGACGATCCGATCGAATCCAAACCTATTTTATATCCGAAACACGCTAACTTATGATTTTCCAACACTTAGACTCTAAATCGGTGAATCGGAGCGTAAATTGGTCAAATATCCAATTAGCACCCGCTCGCAAGTCCGAAATTCGGAATAATTCCAAGTTCGAATTATCGAATGCCGATCCGATGACGATCCGATCGAATCCAAACCTAGCTATTTGATATCCGAAACACGCTAAGTTATGATTTTTCAACACTTAGACTCTAAATCGGTGAATCGGAGCGTAAATTGGTCAAATATCCAATTAGAACCCGCTCGCAAGTCCGAAATACGGAATAATTCCAAGTTCGAATTATCGGATGCCGAGCCGATGACGATCCGATCGAATCCAAACCTATTTTATATCCGAAACACGCTAACTTATGATTTTCCAACACTTAGACTCTAAATCGGTGAATCGGAGCGTAAATTGGTCAAATATCCAATTAGAACCCGCTCGCAAGTCCGAAATACGGAATAATTCCAAGTTCGAATTATCGGATGCCGAGCCGATGACGATCCGATCGAATCCAAACCTATTTTATATCCGAAACACGCTAACTTATGATTTTCCAACACTTAGACTCTAAATCGGTGAATCGGAGCGTAAATTGGTCAAATATCCAATTAGAACCCGCTCGCAAGTCCGAAATACGGAATAATTCCAAGTTCGAATTATCGGATGCCGAGCCGATGACGATCCGATCGAATCCAAACCTATTTTATATCTGAAACACGCTAACTTATGATTTTCCAACACTTAGACTCTAAATCGGTGAATCGGAGCGTAAATTGGTCAAATATCCAATTAGAACCCGCTCGCAAGTCCGAAATACGGAATAATTCCAACTTCGAATTACCGGATGCCGATCCGATGACGATCGGATCGAATCCAAACCTATTTCATATCCGAAACACGCTAACTTATGATTTTCCAACACTTAGACTCTAAATCGGTGAATCGGAGCGTAAATTGGTCAAATATCCAATTAGAACCCGCTCGCAAGTCCGAAATACGGAATAATTCCAAGTTCGAATTATCGGATGCCGAGCCGATGACGATCCGATCGAATCCAAACCTATTTTATATCCGAAACACGCTAACTTATGATTTTCCAACACTTAGACTCTAAATCGGTGAATCGGAGCTTAAATTGGTCAAATATCCAATTAGAACCCGCTCGCAAGTCCGAAATACGGAATAATTCCAACTTCGAATTACCGGATGCCGATCCGATGACGATCGGATCGAATCCAAACCTATTTCATATCCGAAACACGCTAACTTATGATTTTCCAACACTTAAACTCTAAATCGGTGAATCGGAGCGTAAATTGGTCAAATATCCAATTAGAACCCGCTCGCAAGTCCGAAATACGGAATAATTCCAAGTTCGAATTATCGGATGCCGAGCCGATGACGATCCGATCGAATCCAAACCTATTTTATATCCGAAACACGCTAACTTATGATTTTCCAACACTTAGACTCTAAATCGGTGAATCGGAGCGTAAATTGGTCAAATATCTAATTAGAACCCGCTCGCAAGTCCGAAATACGGAATAATTCCAAGTTCGAATTATCGGATGCCGAGCCGATGACGATCCGATCGAATCCAAACCTATTTTATATCCGAAACACGCTAACTTATGATTTTCCAACACTTAGACTCTAAATCGGTGAATCGGAGCGTAAATTGGTCAAATATCCAATTAGAACCCGCTCGCAAGTCCGAAATACGGAATAATTCCAAGTTCGAATTATCGGATGCCGAGCCGATGACGATCCGATCGAATCCAAACCTATTTTATATCCGAAACACGCTAACTTATGATTTTCCAACACTTAGACTCTAAATCGGTGAATCGGAGCGTAAATTGGTCAAATATCCAATTAGAACCCGCTCGCAAGTCCGAAATACGGAATAATTCCAACTTCGAATTACCGGATGCCGATCCGATGACGATCGGATCGAATCCAAACCTATTTCATATCCGAAACACGCTAACTTATGATTTTCCAACACTTAAACTCTAAATCGGTGAATCGGAGCGTAAATTGGTCAAATATCCAATTAGAACCCGCTCGCAAGTCCGAAATACGGAATAATTCCAAGTTCGAATTATCGGATGCCGAGCCGATGACGATCCGATCGAATCCAAACCTATTTTATATCCGAAACACGCTAACTTATGATTTTCCAACACTTAGACTCTAAATCGGTGAATCGGAGCGTAAATTGGTCAAATATCTAATTAGAACCCGCTCGCAAGTCCGAAATACGGAATAATTCCAAGTTCGAATTATCGGATGCCGAGCCGATGACGATCCGATCGAATCCAAACCTATTTTATATCCGAAACACGCTAACTTATGATTTTCCAACACTTAGACTCTAAATCGGTGAATCGGAGCGTAAATTGGTCAAATATCCAATTAGAACCCGCTCGCAAGTCCGAAATTCGGAATAATTCCAAGTTCGAATTATCGAATGCCGATCCGATGACGATCCGATCGAATCCAAACCTAGCTATTTGATATCCGAAACACGCTAAGTTATGATTTTTCAACACTTAGACTCTAAATCGGTGAATCGGAGCGTAAATTGGTCAAATATCCAATTAGAACCCGCTCGCAAGTCTGAAATACGGAATAATTCCAAGTTCGAATTATCGGATGCCGATAATTCTACGATCGGATCGAATCCAAACCTATTTCAAAATCGAAACACGCTAACTTATCATTTTTTAACGCTTAGACTCAGTTATAGATATAAACCATTTTTTTAACAAATACATGTTAATTGCAGGAGCAGGGCGGCGTCAGGGGATCGATGAGAGCACCAGCGTTGGTGGTGGGCGGGCGTGGTTGAGATAGGGCGGCGTCAGGGGATCGATGAGAGCACCGACGTTGGTGGCGGGCGGGGGTGGTTGAGATAGGACATGTATCATCTCTCAGTTCTGGATTGTGTAAATATTATTTTGTAATATATGGTTATTTTTTGTTCTTGTCTATAATTGTCGGCCGAGAACTGTGGTAATATTTGATAATTTACTGTAATTTTTTATCAATTTAGGTAATATTTTATAAATTGTGGTAATATTTGATAAATTGTGGTAATATATTGTGGTATTGAATCACAGGAATTAAATAACATTATTTAGGTAAATTTATTAAAAAAAAAAAATACTTATTACCGACGGAAATTAATTATTCCGTCGGTAATAATATTTTTATTTTTTTTAAATTATTAATGATTTGCCGACGGCATATAATATCCGTCGGTAATATATATAGTATTACCGACGGTTATATGAATTTGGTCGGTAATATATATATTATTACCGACGGGTAATATATATATGTGTCGGTAATATATATATTATTACCGACAGTATGAAATATACCCGTCGGTAAAATGGTTATATATTACCGACGGATTCTTATATTTCGTCGGCAATACTAAATTATATTAGTTTTAAATTGATTAAATATTACCGACGGCGTTAATATTACCGTCGGTATTAATTATTATTACCGACGGTAATATTTGGTCCGTCGTATTGTTTTCCCCGACGCCTTCTTTCCCGACAGCAAGCGACGGAAATATCTTCCGTCGCTATAGAATATTACCGACGAAATTTTAATATTACCGACGGATAGTGTCCGTCGGTAATAACTGTTTTTTTTGTAGTGACGGCTTGCTTACCCCTCCCGTAGAAAAGAGAGGGACTGTAGTCAGGAGACTTCTTGGACTCCTCCACCTCCACATAGTGTCGACCAGTTGACGGCACGTCTTCTGTCCAGTCGTCGGGAAGGGAACGCAGATCTTGGAAAGCAGCGCGTCTCGTGATATGAATGGGGGGAGAGCGACCTTCATCGTCATCGCTGGAAGACTCACTCAGAAAGACACACCTATTTGCTTTCCCTGCACGTGCTGCTACGTTACGAGCAGCAGGTGGTTGTCTGCCGTCACCTGTAGCTGCAGTCGACCTGGCGCGACGCCTGATGATCACACAAAGCTTAGATGACACCGTATTGGGGTTGAAACATCTAACGGAGCTGACGTACCTGTCAGGAAGCTCTGAAGAGTAAGCAGAGAGCTCTTCTTCTCTACTGGCCATCGCCGGCTACTTACCCTTCTTGGGCGTGCAGCAAGACTGGACAACGGGGAGATTTAGGAACAACTGCCGCCAGTCATCGTCGTTGTGAGTTATCCTCCTGATCAGGCTGTCCAAGTCCTTTTCAATACCCTGAGGGCACTGGAGCTGCCTGGAGGGGTAGAAGTCTTCGATAGTAGCAGATAGATGGGAGGCTGGCCCGGGAACTTTGAAATGGCCCCTCCAGGGTCCTCCAACCACTATCGGGCACTCCTTCCAACCCCTCACAGAGTCGGATAAGCCCACAATGAGAGGGCGACTACCTACGCGTGCTTGCAAGCTGAAGTAGGAGTACACGCTGCCGGGCGTCATCTTGTAGTCTTTAACAAAGTAATTTTTCAAGAGAAATGCAACACAGAGCTGCTGCCTCGCCAGTTCTTCTATCGTCTCGATGCAGCGGAGTATCCTCCAGCCGTTGCCAGCTATTTGGCCTGGAGATACCTTCATATACTCTAGTAGGCGACCTGAGAAGCTCACGAGGGGAAGCCTCAAGCCGCAACGCAACTGTCCAAGGGTGATGATAGTGCGATCGTTGTCGTCAGGGTCCAAGGGACCGGTAGTGAAAGAGAGGGAGATGGCATCAGGGATACCGTAAGCTACCCGGACGTCCTCCAACAAAGGAAACTTCTTCGGCACAGTGAACCAGGTGAAAGACATCTTCAGTG
Source organism: Chamaelirium japonicum (assembly GCA_947650365.1). Lineage (NCBI taxonomy): Eukaryota > Viridiplantae > Streptophyta > Magnoliopsida > Liliales > Melanthiaceae > Chamaelirium > Chamaelirium japonicum. The sequence continues at coordinate 77,856,306 of OX393554.1, forward strand.
CTGGCTCTCGGCGTGTATCCAAATGAAACTCCTTCTAACACGCGACCCCTCGACGTGTATCCAAAGGGAATTACCTCCAACACGCAACTCCTCGGCGTGTATCTAAAGCTAACCTCAGTGTAGCTACCACCTCGTGCAACGATTCGTCAACCCGAACGAGCCTTCAGCCACAAAAGAGAAATCTGAAGCAGAGGAAGAAAATAAACCCTCGGAGTCCTATTTATAGAAAAAAGTCTGAGCTGTGGAAGTTGGTTCGGATTTCGAGAAAGGAGAAGGCGGGGTGGCGACGCCTGGTGATGCCGTGTGGCGAAGAACCGGGAAAAGCACAGACAGCTATTCGGAGTTCCAACAGCATCGAAACAGGACTGACATGCAAATCGAGGCAAAGCGATCCTGACCGGGCGGGACTGAAGATTATCCGATCAGGAGGGGGTATTGTGTGTACCTCCTCGGTCGGTCGCGCAACAGGAAAGGAGGGGGGGAGGAGCCCACACCCCCCCCCTTGGTCGGTCGCGCAACAGGAAAGGAGGGGGGGAGGAGCCCACGCCCCCCCCTCGGTCGGCCGCGCAACAGGAAAGGAGGGGGGGAGGAACCCGCGCCCCCCCCCCCCCCCTCGGTCGACTGCGCAACAGGAAAGGAGGGGGGGGAGGAGCCCCCGCCCCCCCCCCCCCCCCCCCTCCCTCGGTCGGCCATGCAAGAAACAAAGGAGGGATGCGGCAGTCAAACCCGAAAATCTCGGAGGCTACGGAGTGCTGACTACACCCCGAGATTTCCGGCCAAAACGATCGAGTGACGACTGCGCGCCACGTCTTCACTACCGTGGCGGTTGAGCTCATTGCGGGGACACGTCGTCTACCCGTTCTGCGCGGAGCGCTCCAACCGTCATCCCACCACTATAAAAGGGGACCTGCCCCTTTAGCAAGAGCATGAGGAATTCTGGAGGAGACGCTGCCAGTTTCGTCCCGGAATTTACGGAGCTGTGGAGGTCGGCCGGTCGTCGGTCGGCAGTTAGTGGCTGTCTGCAGAAGTCGGTAGTTAGTGGCTGTCTGCAGAGGTCGGTAGCTTGAGTGAAACTGCAGAGGTCGGTATCTTGGGAGACCGGTCCTCAGGGTGTAATTGGGGTTAAGGTGAGAGATTGTAACTGTGGCAAGTGTTTTAGTGCATTTTCGCCCCATTCGTGGTTTTTTCCCCTTCGACGTTGAGAAGGGGTTTTTCCACGCAATTCCCGGTCTTTGTCATTCTATTGGCCCGGTCTTTGTCATTCTATTGGCTTGTTAGATTGTGCTTGCCATCCGAACCGCCTGGTTCGATTAAAAAACCCGCCCACATTTTTCATAGCCGTTGGATTCAACGACGAAGATGACACACTCGATCATTTTGGGTATTGTATGTAAGGCTGAAGACCTACTCTAGTGATCAAGAGTTCTCGATGAACTCGCCATACTAACATCAACCACAATGGAAGAGAGTGGTTTTTTTTTTGATAAATTACACTGACACCTACTTGATTATCTGACAATTACCTAACACTTCTGAAATTACACTGGCACCTCTTATAATTTAATTGTCTGTATTAGATATATAGCCCCATCCATTAGTCGACCGTTAGAGAAATGAATGAGGAATACAAACATATACGGATGTCAGCCCACTTTGATATGAAAATACCTAGTTTATCCTCTCCTCTTTAAAAAGCATGCTCTGGTTTTTTCACATGAGAGGTAAAAGAGAGAGGCAAGGGAGAGAAAGGGAGTTATGGTGCCCACATCTCCGGCTAAGGCTCCGATCTAGCCATCCTCTAGCAAGCTTTATCCATTCTCCGACCATCTCTACCCAAATTTGCCCATCATCCTCCGCAAATTTTATTATTTTTTTGTTGTTTAGATGGCATCAAGTGGGAATTATGCTAATCGGTTAAGCACGGGTTATTGCATAATTTAATCTGGTGGAAGGCTGCTTGACGCTTATCTCGCACAAATCACGAGGTATCTTCATGATAGATTGGATCGTGCAGACCCAGTTGGATGGGTACTGGTCCGGCCTGCTCGAGCCGGTATCATACCTTTTGCCCTCGGATTCCCAGTACCGTGGCCTCAACGACTGTCTCGGGGTGGGCGACCAAGGTGCTCCCTCGAGTCTCCATTGTCCCCAGCCTCGACGTCGTGGGATACTGCTAGTACTAGCTCAACTCGGAGTCGGTCTTCAATGCACAGCTGACGGTGTGGGAGGTGCCATGGTGAGATACGAGTTGAATTTTGGGACAACAATCGGGCTATGCTGTGTGTACCCTTCTCTCTCGGAGCCGGCCACGCAACAGGCGGAGAGAGGGGGGGATCGGCCACGCAACAAACCCTCCCCTATTCGGCTCGGTCGGCCGGTCATCAAACAAAGGGAGGGGGACAACAGCCCCCCCTTTTTTGGTCGGCCGGTTATCAGAGGGGGCAGCAGCCCCCCCCCCCTTCTTCTCGGTCGGCCGGTCATCAGAGGGGGGCTGCAGCCCCCCCTCTCCTTGCTCTCGGTCGGCCGGTTATCAGAGGGGGCAGCAGCCCCCCCTTCTTCTCGGTCGGCCGGTCATCAGAGGGGGGCTGCAGCCCCCCCTCTCCTTGCTCTCGGTCGGCCGGTCATCAAAGGGGGGGACAACAGCCCCCCCCCCCCCCCCCCCCACTACTTGCGGTCGGCTGGTCATCAAAAGGGGGACAACAGCCCCCCCTACTACTCTCGGTCGGCATGTCACCAGAAGGGAGCAGCAGCCCCCCATCTCTACCTCGGTCGGCCGGTCAACAAAGATACAATACCACGATCAAACCCGGAAATCCAGGAGGCTACGAGGTACGGACTACGCTCCGCGATTTCCGGCCCAAGGTGACCAGGCATCAATCGTGCGCCACGTCCTCACTATAGCGGCGGTTGAGCTCATTGCGGGGACACGTCACCCACCCGTTTTTCGCGGAGCGTCGTAACCGTCACCCCACACTATAAAAGGGGACCTACCCCTTCAGCGATAGAGGGAGGGAGAATTCTAGAGGAGACGCTGCCCGTTTCGTCCCGGAATTCGCGAAGCTGTGGAGGTCGGTCAGACAGTAGTCAGAGACTGTCTGCGGAGGTCGATCGGTAGCCAGATACTGTCTGCAGCGACCGATAGTCAGACGCTGCTTGCGGCGGTTGGTAGTCTGAGTGAAACTGCAGAGGTCGGTAGTTTGGGAGACCGGTCCTTGGGGTGTGTAATTGGGGTTAAGGTGAGAGATTGTAACCAAAAGACTTGTTTTAGTGCATTCTCGCCCCACTCGTGGTTTTTTCCCCTTCGACGTTGCGAAGGGGTTTTTCCACGTAACCGCCATCTTCTCTTCGCTTTGGCTTGTTGGATTGTGCTTGCCACCCGAACTGCCCGGCTCGATTTAGAACCCCCCACAATCTTGGTGCCGTTTGTGGGATAGTCTTCGAGACTTCCTACTAGAGCTCTCGACTGTTGACCCGTGGGTGTCGACCAGTCCGAGGCTACCTGCAACCAGCAACCCACGACCACACGGTTGAAGAACAATGGCCGGTGGACCGTATCGTACCCGCTCGACATCGTAGCTCCCATCCGAAGTTGCACCACTCGAAGATCCCAATGATGTCGGGCGTCTTGTTCAACCACCAACGGACACGGAGCGCGTAGTCCCGTTGGCAAATCCTATATTGGGGGTCGGAGAGTCTAGTCAAGCTTCGGTAGCAACCCTGGCTCCTTTAACGGGGGGTCTATCGGAAGCTTTCCTGGCCACTATGATGATGACCCAGCAAGCTCTTACAGCCCAACTCCAAACAATGCAGCACAACTACGAGGAGTTGCGCGACTTTGTGCGGGCCACACCAACGGGTGAACTACTCAACCAGGGCATGTTGGCCCAAGGAGGATAGAGCCTTCCTACTCAAGCTGCCCCACCAGGGCAAGTGTAGCTGCAACCACTGCCTCAGGTGGAGGTCAGGGTTAATCGCTCGGTGGAGGTCCAAAGTGCGAATCCCGACGGGCGAGACTCGAGTAGCCCGGAACCTGCGGAGAGAAACAAATACGCTCGAGCGGCGTCCGCACGCTCGGATGTCTGGTCCCGGCTCGGGGCACACCCCCGACAGCCGTCCGCCTCCAAGCATCACTCGAAGACGGACTCGGCATAAGTGCATCGCCCGAAGCGAGACGACGAACATCATCGTCAACCGAGTGATAGCCATCACACTCGGATAACGCCGGCCAGTCGGCAGCCGGCCCACACTGCTGATCGGAGGAGCGTGCATGAGCGCATTCGGGTACATACGGCGAAGCGATTCGGGGATCAAGAAGGAATCCAGCGGGACCGACCGGGGGTTCGAGCTCCCGACCGGCTGGAGGAAGTCGCCATCCGAGGAGCTGCACGGTCGCCGCTTATCGAGAAGCTACTCCGAGAGCCATTCCCTCGGGGATGGAATCCTCCGTGCCTTCCCAAGTTTGACGGATCGAAAGACCCGGTGGAGCACGTACTGGGTTTCCGGGATGCTCTGGTCCCCCACGAGGATGATCATATTCTCTGTTGGACCTTCGCCAACAGCTTGTCGGTAACACCTCTCGAGTGGTTCCACAAGTTCAGGCCCTCGTCCATCTGCTCATTCGCGGAGCTGAGCACGCGATTCATCGACCAGTACCGATGCAATCGTCGGAAGCTGAAGACTCTGAAGTCACTCTTCGGGCTGAGTATGACCCAGAAGGAGACGCTCAGACAATTCTACCATAGGTTCAGGTCCGAATACCTGAGCTTGGCGGACACAGACGGGCAGGATCGCATGGTGATCGCGGCCTTCAAGAACACCATTCAGCCTATCCAGCTCGTCAACGCATCGCTCATCAAGCGAACCCCGGAGACGATCGACGAACTATCGCGGCGTGTTGAGAAATACATCAAGATAGAAGACGCGGACCGCAAGAGGAAGGCGGTGGAAACTAGGGCCCCGCAACAAGGCTACGCCAAGCCACCCGCCGTGAAGAACGTCAACAAGCAGCAGGGGGAGGCGACGTGGCATGAAGCGAAGCGACAAAGGCAAGATGGGCCAGCGAGGCCACGATGGAACAGGGAGTACACGGTACTGAATGCCCCAATAGACCAGATCTTGGAGGCTATCAAAGGCGAACCGTACTTCAAGTGGGGGCAGCCGCTTGAACCTGGAGAGTGGGGAGCTAGAGATGCATCAAGGTACTACGAGTACCACCAGGGCCAAGGCCATACTACCATGCAGTGCCGGGCGCTCAAACATCATATCGAGGATCTCATAGAGGCCGGCCACCTTGGCTGCTTCATTGACCTCCCTCAACGTAAGGAGACTAAGGCTGTAGGGGAAGTCCAACGAGGAGCGACGGCACAGCGCTTACCAGGTCCTCCGCCAGAAAGATGTCAGCTCTGATAGGTAGACGCAGTCTACGGGTACCATGGCCCTGTACCGTCATCAAATGCCGTCGACCGATAGGTGCGGCATATTGAACAAGCAAGGCAAGTTCACCATGTCGTGCTCGACCCCATCATTCGCCCCGAGCCAAGAGTGGAAGCGACAATACAGTTTTCGGCGGCTGATTTGGTCAGAATAGAGAGGCCTCACAACCATCCTCTGGTCATACGGTTGCAGATAGCAAATTGCCTGGTGAAGAGAATTCTGGTCGATGCCGGGAGTTCGGTAGACGTGCTCTTCCTCAGCGCCTTCGACGCCATGCAGCTAGATCGCGGGCAGATGACAGAGTCGTCGTCGACAATAACGGGCTTCACGGGAGAGGCTGCAAGGGTGGTTGGTGAGATCACCCTCCCGATCACAACAGGGCACCTCACCAATCTTACCCGGTTCATTGTGATTGAAGCTCACTCGGCGTACAACATCATCCTTGGAATGCCGTGGCTCCACCACTTGGATGCGGTCCCCTCGTCGGCTCACCAAGTAGTGAAGTTTTGGACCGACAAGGGCGTGATGAGCATTCGAGGAGACCAGTCTTCGGCGGCCAAGTGCGAGCTAAGCGCCATCCATCTGAAGACAACGTGCCAAATCGAGGGAGGAGAACCAGGTGAAGGCGGCACCGAGTTGGGCATCCTCAACCTCTGGGCTAAGAAGAGGAGTCAAGAAGCTCCAACACGCCAGTACCTTGCCTGATCGAGTGAAGGAGCGCGAGGAGGCCAAGCACCTGAGAAGACCAACCTGTCAGTTGAACTTAAAGAACTGACTGTGTCGGGGGACCTGCTGAAGACCGACCTGTCAGTTGAACGTAAAGAACTGACAGTGTCGGGGGACCTGCCGAAGACCGACTAGTCAGTTGAACGAAAAGAACTGACTGCGTCGAGGAACTTGAAGAAAGTCGGTCAGTTAGCTGAACTTAAAGAGCTAACCGATCCGAGCGACCCAATGGAGACTGACCTGTCAGCTGAAGGTAAAGAGCTGAATAAGACGACGCACCCGCAGAAGACCGACCGACCGGTTGAATCTAAAGAACTGGACGAGTCGAAGAGCCCGAACACGGAGTGGGAGGAATCACCCATCGTCGAGCCAATTCTGCCCGTGGACTTAGGAGAAGCGGGTCATCCGAGGATAACTTTTCTCGGGTCGCAGCTATCGAAGCATCATCCCGAAGCTATGACGGCGTTTCTCAAGGCAAACCTGGATGTGTTCGCATGGTCAGTCGAAGACATGCCAGGCATCCACCCTGAGGTAGCCTGTCACCACCTCAATATTCGAGAAGGAGCTGCACCTGTACGCCAGAATCCCCGGTCGCTGGCGCCGGAAAAAGCAGCAACTGTCAACATGGAGGTAGAGAAGCTGATACGAGCGGGCATCATCAGAGAGGCTCGGTACCCGAAGTGGATTGCTAATGTGGTCGTCGTCCCCAAGAAGTCTGGGGCTATACGGGTCTATATCGACTTCACAAACCTCAACCAAGCATGCCCGAAGGATAGCTACCCGCTACCGCGCATCGATACCTTGGTGGATTCCACGACGGGACACGAGAGGCTCTTGTTCATGGACGGGTACTCGGGCTATCACCAGATCCCCATGAATCCGGAGGACCAGGAGCACACGACCTTTGTCACGGGTCGAGGGCTCTACTGCTATAAGATGATGCCATTCGGGCTGAAGAACGCGGGGGCGACGTACCAAAGGCTGGTGAACAAGATGTTCGTTGACCAAATCGGAAGGACCGTGGAGGTCTACGTCGATGACTTGCTTGTGAAAAGCCAGGCTGAGGATGCACACATGCAAGACCTGGAAGAAACCTTCGCAACCTTGCGGAGGTACAGCATGAAGTTGAACCCGGCCAAGTACGCCTTCGGCGTGACGTCTGGAAAATTTCTAGGATACTTGGTTACCCAACGGGGGATCGAAGCCAACCCGGAGCAGATCCGTGCTTTGGAGGAGATGCCGTCGCACTACAAAAAAAACAGTTATTACCGACGGAAACTATCCGTCGGTAATATTAACATTCCGTCGGTAATAGTTTATAGCGACGGAAGATATTTCCGTCGCTGGCTGTCGGGAAAGAAGGTGTCGGGAAAAACAATACGACGGACTAAATATTACCGTCGGTAATAATAATTATTACCGACGGTAATATTAAAGCCGTCGATCATATTTAATCAATTAAAAATTAATATAATATATTATTGTCGACGAAGCTTAATAATCCGTCGGTAATATATAAGCATTTTACCGACGGTTATTGTATATACTGTCGGTAATAATATATATATTACCGAAGCATATATATATGTACCGTCGGTAATAATATATATATTACCGACGGATATTATATGCCGTCGGCAAATTATTTATAATTTAAAAAAAATGAAAACATTATTACCGACGGAATAATTAATGTCCGTCGGTAATAAGTATGTTTTTTTTTTTAATAAATTTACCTAAATAATGTTATTTAATTCCTGTGATTTACAACAATACCACAATATATTACCACAATTTATCAAATATTACCACAATTTATCAAATATTACCGCAAATTTTAAAATATTACCTAAATTGATAAAAAATTACAGCAAATTATCAAATATTACCACAGTACCCGACAATTATAGACAAGAACAAAAAATAACCACATATTACAAAATAATATTTACACAATCCAAAACTGAGAGATGATACATGCCCTATCTCAACTACCCCCGCCCGCCACCAACGTTGGTGCTCTCATCGATCCCCTGACGTGGCCCTATCTCAACCACCCCCGCCCGCCACCAACACTGGTGCTCTAATCGATCCCCTGACGCCGCCCTGCTCCTGCAATTAACATGTATTTGTTAAAAAAATGGTTTATATCTATAACTGAGTCTAAGCGTTAAAAAATGATAAGTTAGCGTGTTTCGGTTTTGAAATAGGTTTGGATTCGATCGGATCGGCATCCGATAATTCGAAGTTGGAATTATTCCGTATTTCGGACTTGCGAGCGGGTTCTAATTGGATATTTGACCAATTTACGCTCCGATTCACCGATTTAGAGTCTAAGTGTTGGAAAATCATAACTTAGCGTGTTTCGGATATGAAATAGGTTTGGATTCGATCCGATCATCATCGGATCAGTATTCGATAATTCAAACGTGGAATTATTCTGTATTTCGAACTTGCGAGCGGATTCTAATTGGATATTTGACCAATTTACGATCCGATTCACCGATTTAGAGTCTAAGTGTTGGAAAATCATAAGTTAGCGTGTTTCGGATATAAAATAGCTAGGTTTGGATTCGATCGGATCGTCATCGGATCGGCATCCGATAATTCGAACTTGGAATTATTCCGTATTTCGGACTTGCGAGCGAGTTCTAATTGGATATTTGACCAATTTACGCTCTGATTCACCGATTTAGAGTCTAAGCGTTGGAAAATCATAACTTAGCGTGTTTCGGATATGAAATAGGTTTGGATTCGATCCGATCGTCATCGGATCGGCATCCGATAATTCGAACTTGGAATTATTCCGTATTTCGGACTTGCGAGCGAGTTCTAATTGGATATATGACCAATTTACGTTTCGATTCACCGATTTAGAGTCTAAGTGTTGGAAAATCATAACTTAGCGTGTTTCAGATATGAAATAGGTTTGGATTCGATCGGATTGTCATCGGATCGGCATCCAATAATTCGAACTTGGAATTATTCCGTATTTCGGACTTGCGAGCGGGTTCTAATTAGATATTTAACCAATTTACGATCCGATTCACCGATTTAGAGTCTAAGTGTTGGAAAATCATAAGTTAGCGTGTTTCGGATATGAAATAGCTAGGTTTGGATTCGATCGGATCGTCATCGGATCGGCATCCGATAATTCGAACTTTGAATTATTCTGTATTTCGGACTTGCGAGCGAGTTCTAATTGGATTTCTGACCAATTTACGCTCCGATTCACCGATTTAGAGTCTAAGTGTTGGAAAATCATAACTTAGCGTGTTTCGGATATGAAATAGGTTTGGATTCGATCCGATCGTCATCGGATCGGCATCCGATAATTCGAAGTTGGAATTATTCCGTATTTCGGACTTGCGAGCGGGTTCTAATTGGATATTTGACCAATTTAAGCTCCGATTCACCGATTTAGAGTCTAAGTGTTGGAAAATCATAAGTTAGCGTGTTTCAGATATGAAATAGGTTTGGATTCGATCCGATCGTCATCGGATCGGCATCCGATAATTCGAAGTTGGAATTATTCCGTATTTCGGACTTGCGAGCGGGTTCTAATTGGATATTTGACCAATTTACGCTCCGATTCACCGATTTAGAGTCTAAGTATTGGAAAATCATAACTTAGCGTGTTTCGGATATGAAATAGGTTTGGATTCGATCAGATCATCATCGGATCGGCATCCGATAATTTGAACTTGGAATTATTCCGTATTTCAGACTTGCGAGCGGGTTCTAATTGGATATTTGACCAATTTACGATCCGATTCACCGATTTAGAGTCTAAGTGTTGGAAAATCATAAGTTAGCGTGTTTCGGATATGAAATAGCTCGGTTTGGATTTGATCGGATCGTCATCGGATCGGCATCCGATAATTCAAACTTGGAATTATTCTGTATTTTGGACTTGCGAGTGAGTTCTAATTGGATATTTGACCAATTTACGCTCCGATTCACCGATTTAGAGTCTAAGTGTTGGAAAATCATAACTTAGCGTGTTTCGGATATGAAATAGGTTTGGATTCGATCCGATCGTCATCGAATCGGCATCCGATAATTCGAACTTGGAATTATTTAGTATTTCGGACTTGCGAGCGAGTTCTAATTGGATATTTGACCAATTTACACTCCGATTCACCGATTTAGAGTCTAAGTGTTGGAAAATCATAACTTAGCGTGTTTCGGATATGAAATAGGTTTGGATTCGATCGGATCGTCATCGGATCGGCATCCGATAATTCAAACTTGGAATTATTCCGTATTTCGGACTTGCGAGCGGGTTCTAATTGGATATTTGACCAATTTACGATCCGATTCATCGATTTAGAGTCTAAGTGTTGGAAAATCATAAGTTAGCGTGTTTCGGATATGAAATAGCTAGGTTTGGATTCGATCGGATCGTCATCGGATCAGCATCCGATAATTCGAACTTGGAATTATTCCGTATTTCGGACTTGCGAGCGAGTTCTAATTGGATATTTGACCAATTTACGCTCCGATTCACCGATTTAGTGTCTAAGTGTTGGAAAATCATAACTTAGCGTGTTTCGGATATGAAATAGGTTTGGATTCGATCGGATCATCATCGGATCGGCATCCGATAATTCGAACTTGGAATTATTCCGTATTTCGGACTTGCGAGCGGGTTCTAATTTGATATTTGACCAATTTACGATCCGATTCACCGATTTAGAGTCTAAGTGTTGGAAAATCATAAGTTAGCGTGTTTCGAATATGAAATAGCTAGGTTTGGATTCGATCGGATCGTCATCGGATCGACATCCGATGATTCGAACTTGGAATTATTCCGTATTTCGGACTTGCGAGCGAGTTCAAATTGGATATTTGACCAATTTACGCTCCGATTCACCGATTTAGAGTCTAAGTGTTGGAAAATCATAACTTAGCGTGTTTCGGATATGAAATAGGTTTGGATTCGATCGGATCGTCATCGGATCGGCATCCGATAATTCGAACTTGGAATTATTCCGTATTTCGGACTTGCGAGCGAGTTCTAATTGGATATTTGACCAATTTACGCTCCGATTCTCCGATTTAGAGTCTAAGTGTTGGAAAATCATAACTTAGCGTGTTTCGGATATGAAATAGGTTTGGATTCGATCGGATCGTCATCGGATCGACATTCGATAATTCGAACTTGGAATTATTCCGTATTTCGGACTTGCGAGCGAGTTCTAATTGGATATTTGACCAATTTACGCTCCGATTCACCGATTTAGAGTCTAAGTGTTGGAAAATCATAACTTAGCGTGTTTCGGATATGAAATAGGTTTGGATTCGATCGGATCGTCATCGGATCGGCATCCGATAATTCGAACTTGGAATTATTCCGTATTTCGGACTTGCGAGCAGGTTCTAATTGGATATTTGACCAATTTACGATCCGATTCACCGATTTAGAGTCTAAGTGTTGGAAAATCATAAGTTAGCGTGTTTTGGATATGAAATAGCTAGGTTTGGATTCGATCGGATCGTCATCGGATCGGCATCTGATAATTCGAATTGGAATTATTCCGTATTTCGGACGCGAGCGAGTTCTAATTGAATATTTGACTAATTTACGCTCTGATTCACCGATTTAGAGTCTAAGTGTTGGAAAATCATAACTTAGCGTGTTTCGGATATTAAATAGGTTTGTATTCGATCCGATCGTCATCGGATCGGCATCCGATAATTCGAACTTGGAATTATTCCGTATTTCGGACTTGCGAGCGAGTTCTAATTGGATATTTGACCAATTTACGCTCCGATTCGCCGATTTAGAGTCTAAGTGTTGGAAAATCATAACTTAGCGTGTTTCGGATATGAAATAGGTTTGGATTCGATCGGATCGTTATCGGATCGGCATCCGATAATTCGAACTTGGAATTATTCCGTATTTCGGACTTGCGAGCGGGTTCTAATTGGATATTTGACCAATTTACGATATGATTCACCGATTTAGAGTCTAAGTGTTGGAAAATCATAACTTAGCCCAATAGTAAATTGTAGATAAAATTGAAAATAAGAGAGACAAGGTTAATCAATACTTGGTCGGGGCTAATTGCAGGAGAATGGATGGCTTGAACTATAGAACAAGAGGAATGCACCTTGTAGAAATATCTAGGATTGTCTATCAACTGTGGTTGAATTTCCAAATTAGGGTAAAAAACTTCGGGGGCTTGCAATCCTATGACCTGACCCGAAGTTAGATGGTTTGGGTTTGACCTAAACAGGTTCATGCTATAAACGGGTGGGTCAATCTGTCCGTTTATTTAATTGTCCAAATATTTTACAGCAAAAACATAACTTGAGAGCATCTACATCAGATTTTTAATCTATGGACAGACCAAACCCAACCTGACCCGACCCGACCCGTCCCGTTTATTAGACCAAATTGATAAGTGTTTTTTTGGACAAAAAGTTTACGGAGGAAGCTAAATGCAGACGGAGCATAGTTTAGGGTTCAAATTGTTTAAAAAAACAGCTGAGGGACCAATATGAATAGAGGTGTAAAGTTCAGGGAAGGTTTTTGTAATTTTCCCCTGTACTTAATGTTCAATGGATAGGAAGGGGAGAAGGATAATATTTTCATACCTTGAAAGATAAATCTTGTGCAGGATTGTTAGTAAGTACACCAGTTTACTACTCTAGTTTGTATGTAAACCTCTTCTTAAAATAATCCAGTTCATCACCATGCACCTGTAAAAGATTCAGAAGGCTCATTTAAACACCGGATAGAGGTGCTGAACATTATTGTTAGCATTTCAGAAATATTTGTAGTACTACTTTTTGACCTTATGTAACCGGTGGAACCAACAAATGGATTTCTCTTGCACTAGTATCCAGTCCATCGTCATCTCGTACTCAATCGTGTTCGGCTGTGAGCAGTGTGACGTTGCCACGGCCTTTTTCTGATAACAAAGTTCAAGCATTAGAGAAAAAAAAAGCCACGAAGGACAGTGCGCAAGATATAGTAGAGTGGGGCAGCATAATCACCCATTCGTGATGGTGCATTAGGCGTCGGATCTTGTCGATCACCAGATGACCGTCTAGTTTTGATGACTTCGGTGGAATCTCCAGCCTACCTCTGCTGGCCATAACGGGTCTGCAGAAACAACAAAATTATATCAAGGGTGACGTAGAAATGACGAACAGTAATGATTGCATCATCTTCTGTGGGTGTCAATGTTCAAAGAAATAAAAATTTTGATTACAACAAAAACTTTAGAATATTGTAATTAAAATAAGGCATTACCTGCCAATTGTTCTAAGACTCTGTTTATTGGGGTGAGTTATGTTTTGGTAAGTATTTTGGAATTCCACAAATTTTTTCTTGTTTTGAGGTATTTACGAAGCGGTGAAGTATTAGTAACACTTGTGGAATTACTTTTACGTCAGAAAAATTTCAGACATTGTGGTAGGGCTAGGTTCCCCAACAAATCCACAAAGCTTGGGTTTGGCAAGACACATGGCTAAAAAATTACTTTAAACGAAATAATGTATTTATATAGCTAAGTATTTATACCACGAATGAATATAATATCTTACGTTTGACTTTGATTAGTTTTACTTTGAAAAAATCGGAGCCTAACTCTTGCAGTAGAATGCAAAAAAGAGGGAGCTTTGTATACGTTACAAAAGAGCTTCAATTTGACATGTACAGTAACCTGCAAGTAACTACACAACTTCCTCCCTTCTCTCAGTTGCATCATCAACAGCACATGTTAATTTTTAGGTACATTACACTGAGACCCCCTGTATTTTTTAGTGATTATCACTTTCACCCCCTCATGTTTAAAACCCTACAAATGTCCCCCTCTAGTTTGAACATCCTTACAATTACACCCCTTCACTCATGCAATTGGTATAATCCTTATAATTAATTCTCTTTGTATAATCGTAAAAAGTACCAATTGCATGAGTGAATTTAAAATAATTTGCACTTACAAAGCTTCAGTCAAAGTTTACCTGTATGCCAGCATAACTGCAGAGATAGAAATCGAACTCCGTTGGGTGGCATATTGTTGTGTCCACTACAAATGTCACATGAGGGAGATATCCCTCGTCCAACGAGGCACACACCTAGCATGATTAAAAAACAAAATTCTATCATGTAAAAGAAAAACAGAGGCTACATCATTACCATGAGAGAGAGAGAGACCATTTACGATCCGATTTACCGATTTAGAGTCTAAGTGTTGGAAAATCATAAGTGTGATAATATGATCTAAACTCAAATTAGTAAGATTCATATTTTTTGCTAATATTATAAAGATTAGTAAGTACCTGATCATGAGGATGAGCCACCGCTAGACCGGCTTATGAATTCATAAAATTTATGCTCCAGTTCCCTGCGAGCTTCTCTTTCCTCATCGTGGGCCTTCTTCTCCGCCTCAACCCTCTGCTCGAGGGCCTGCCTCTGCTCTCGCTCCGCCTCAATCCTCTGCTCGAGGGCCTGCCTCTGCTCTCGCTCCGCGTCTAGCGCAGACTGCAGCTGAGTGATAGCACCGGTCTGGGTGTCCCGTGCCCTCGAGCGCATACCCTCTCATCCAAAGTAGGAGGAGGGCGTGACTCCAAGGCCCGTACAGAGGACACGGCCGTGCGTGGCAGGTCTCAGCACAGTATCCATCGCTGAGTCGACAGATACTGAGCTGGAGGAGGAGCCGGCCTCGCCCGACGGGGTCACCAGAAGTCGCATCCTCTCCTATATAAAAACAACCACTGATATTCAATGATATTTTATGGCATATGTATAAGAATATATTAACAGTAATTTAATTACTTACCACTTGCGAGGCAACCCTGTCGTCCAGAAATGCCCCATCGATACGCCACCTCCTAGAGGCCTCAAAAAGGTCAATCCTATTAGGCTCGTGGCCCAAGGACTGTGTCTGTTGAACATATAAAATAAATAGATGAGTTAATATAACATGTATAGAGCTTTAAATAATAACAATGTTTGTATCATTTACCAGCTGCTGGGCAAGCTGGGGCATGGAGGTCCTCCCCTTCACTAGAGCAGGTGTCGTCGAGGTACTTCTATTCTGCTTGCCTATAGCAGATTTCCTCTGTTTCAATCGATTAAATTTTGAAACATCAATACAAATTTTTAGTATAACATTAAAACAAGTACGAATCAATAAAATTATAATTATACCTGAAAGCTAGGGGTCGCCCAGTGAGCGACCAAAAACTATAGAATGTGTAGCGGTGGCGCGTCTCCCGTCCCAGCCGCAGCCTGTACCTCCTCAGCCGACTGGCCGACCAAGTAACCGTAGAGCTGGTAGAGCTCGTGACGGTAATCCCTGTACCGCTCACCTATCATCTTCCACAAGTCCTCCCGATGGGTGTCGGTTTCCATGTTCTCCCATTTAAATTTCCCCTGTAAAATCAATTTAGAAACAAGTCATTTTATCAAATCAAATTATAAAGAAGTACGATATTATTCTAAAATGCTTTAATGAAACTATCGTACCAAAAACTACTGATACATCCTCTCCTTATAGGATGCATCAATGTTCTTCCACCCCCTTAACCCCACAATCGGGGCATTCCTCTCCTCCCGTACTATAATGCCGACCCACGTGGCGGCGTCAGAAGCGTGCTCGCCCATAAAGGTCATGCCGCTCCACTGTAGGGACAGCGGCTTGCGTAAGGCCGACAAGCGCCGGGCCGTCGTCACGCCCCGGTCGCCTACGTGCCTGGTCGACCCTACAAATAAAATATACATCAGTACTGAAGAAGTATTTACAACATGTATAAAACTTTAGATCTAAACATTACCTGTGGGCGTAGACGCTGTAGCCGAGTGCTGAGCACTGCTTGAAGCTCCGGAGGCTGCGACCACAGCAGGAGCTGGTGTGGAGAGAGGAACAGCACTACCAGATCCGGACGGCTCAGCCTCGGACCCTGGGGTGGTAGCCAGAGCGCTCCGAGCTACCCCACCCCTGTCTCGGCCTCTACGAACATATGACCGTGATGCCATCTGAAACAATTTAATTTACATATAAAACAGTAAGATTTACATATGAAACAATATGAAACAGTTTGATTTACATATGAAACAATATGATTTACATATGAAACAATATGAAACAGTATGATTTATGAAACAATATGAAACAGTTTGATTTACATATGAAACGGTATGATTTACATATGAAACAGTTATAATTGGTCAAATATCCAATTATAACTCGCTCGCAAGTCCGAAATACGGAATATAATTCCAAGTTCGAATTATCGGATGTCGATCCGATGACGATCGGATCGAATCCAAACCTATTTCATATCCAAAACACGCTAACTTATGATTTTCCAACAGTTAGACTCTAAATCGGTTAATCGGATCATAAATTGGTCAAATATCCAATTAGAACCCGCTCGCAAGTCCGAAATACGAAATATAATTCCAAGTTCGAATTATCGGATGCCGATCCGATGACGATCGGATCGAATCCAAACCTATTTCATATCCGAAACACGCTAACTTATGATTTTCCAACACTTAGACTCTAAATCGGTGAATCGGAGCGTAAATTGGTCAAATATCCAATTAGAACTCGCTCGCAAGTCCGAAATACAGAATAATTCCAAGTTCGAATTATCGGATGCCGATCCGATGACGATCCGATCGAATCCAAACCTATTTCATATCCGAAACACGCTAAGTTATGATTTTCCAACACTTAGACTCTAAATCGATGAATCGGATCGTAAATTGGTCAAATATCCAATTAGAACCCGCTCGCAAGTCCAAAATACGGAATAATTCCAACTTCGAATTATCGGATGCTGATCCGATGACGATCGGATCGAATCCAAACCTATTTCATATCCGAAACACACTAACTTATGATTTTCCAACACTTAGACTCTAAATCGGTGAATCGGAGCGTAAATTGGTCAAATATCTAATTAGAACCCGCTCGCAAGTCTGAAATACGGAATAATTCCAAGTTCGAATTATCGGATGCCGATCCGATGACGATCCGATCAAATCCAAACCTATTTCATATCCGAAACACGCTAACTTATGATTTTCCAACACTTAGACTCTAAATCGGTGAATCGATCGGATCGTAAATCGGTGAAACGGTATGATTTATATATGAAACGGTATGATTTACATATGAATCGGTGAAACGGTATGATTTACATATGAAACAATATGATATACATATGAAACAATATGATTTATATATGAAACAATTTGATTTAAATATGAAACAATTTGATTTACATACGGTCTAGTCATTTTCTGTCTCATCTCTGTCACTCTCATCGCTTCCCTCTTCTATTATTTGATCTGCATTCGCTGTCCAGTTTATATTGTCGACATCTTCATTTTCGTCGTGCACTGCGTCGACAATGATTATCTCATCATTCTGGTATGCATCCAAATCATCATCGACGACCCCCGCATCCTTGTCTCCCATATCATAAAAATCTCTGGGTGGTGACCTGACTACAATTTGCCAACCTGGAGAGGTATTATCCGGTGCATAAAATATCTGTTGCGCTTGAGAGGCAAGAATGAATGGATCTTCATATTGGGTATTCAATCTCTTGCCAGTGTTGATGCTGATAAAACCGTATTTGTCGACATTATAACCAGTCCCGCGATTATTAACATCATACCAATCGCATTTGAATAATACGATCCGATTTTGGCCAAGGAATTTAATCTCGAGAATCTCGTTGAGGATGCCGTAGAAGTTAATATTTTCTAATTCTTCTTGCTCACCGTTGACGACAACCCCACTATTTTGGGTTCTTCGTGATTTTTCACTATCTTTCGTCCGAAATCTATAACCGTTCATGATATAACCATCGTACGATATTGCGTCTTGCAAAGGACTACAAGATAAGCGCCAGAGATCCTCATTCATCAGCGGATCGTGGTTGTCGTGCAGCTCCTGTGCCTATAATAACCACATGACATTCATGATATGAACACATAATTATTGTTCGGTAATGGATGTCAATGAAATTCAGTAATGATGTGAATACTTACGTGTTTCTTGAACCACGATGAGAATTCACGATCATGAATTTGGGGAGCATTTCGAGTACCCCGATTATTAATGATGGCTTTATGCTTCATGTTTTACCGGTTATGAATTAGATTATAATTAGCACATATACTTAATGAATGGACTGAAAGAATGAGTAAATGATCGTAAAATGCTTACTCAATGAATGGCCACACTTCATCACATTGGCGCAACACATATATATGTGCCTGTTGAATCTCATCTACAGACAATCGACGGGTTTTGCCTCCTCCTACAGGTCTACCCATTTCGGTAAATATAGACAGACCCCCATCAAAGTCTATTGGACCACCGTCATAGTTCCGCTCAAGTTGATTGAATCGCGTGTCTATACCATGTAGGTATCTTGAGCAGAATGTTAGATATTCTTCCGCTAGGTATCCTTCAGCAATTGATCCCTCCGGACGACTTTTATTACAAACATATGATTTCAATGTTCGCAAGTACCTAATTTGAGAAAAAAATATTTGGATGAATATATCAAGAACGATCAAATACATTGTGTGAATGAGACGAGACGATTACCTCTCGATAAAATACATCCACCGGTAATGAACTGGGCCACCGAGTTTGGCCTCATTTGCCAAGTGAACGGTCAAATGCACTATGACATCAAAGAAGGAAGGTGGAAATATCATCTCTAACTTGCACAATGTGAGCGCAATATCCCTCTCCATCTGTTCAAGTTGGTCCACTCTAAGTACCTTCGAGCACAACTGTCTGAAAAAAGTGCTGAGCTCAATTAACAGACCGGACACCTGTTCGGTTAAATTCCCACGTATAGCAAGAGATAACAATCGCTGCATAAGAACATGACAATCGTAGCTCTTTAATCCAGACAACTTCCGGCCGTTCTCTTGCACGCATCGTGCGATATTGAAGAATAACCGTCTGGCGTTTTCACAGACCGTAGGAATGCACATAAGGCTGCCTTTTGCTGTGAGCTCATGGTGTAGCATGCAACTGGCAACACATACTTATCCCTAATCTCTTGGGGATGAAGTGATTTTTGGATGCCCAACTCCTTAAGATCGAGACGAGATTTAAGATTATCCTTCGTCTTACCGTCGAGATTCAGCAGTGTTCCTATAATGTTATCACACACATTTTTCTCGATATGCATGACATCCAAGTTATGCCGCAAGAGTAGGCTGCTCCAGTACGGTAGTTTAAAGAAAATACTCTTCTTCTTCCAGTTATGCTCACGCGTAGAATCTTCATGCGTTCTCTTCTTTTTACCTTTTCCAAGTGCCATGGCATCAAGCTGATCCAATTCGCACAAGACTTCTACCCCCGAAAGCTGCTCCGGGGCCTTTGCAAGTTCCTTCTTGCCGTTGAAAGCTCTTTTGTTCTGCCTCCACTTATGGCCGTCAACAAGGAATCTTCGATGCCCCATATAACAGAACTTGCCTCCGTTCTTCAACCGTAATGAATCTGTCTCCTTATTGCATGTAGGGCACGCCAATTTTCCTTTAGTACTCCACCCGGATAAGTTGGCATATGCAGGAAAATCATTGATGGTCCATAGAAGTGTCGCATGCATCCGAAAATTCTGGCGCAATGAGGCATCATACGTATCGGCCCCAACTTCCCATAACTCGTTCAACTCCTCAATCAACGGCTGCAAGTAAACGTCAATATCATTACCAGGCGACCTGGGTCCGGGAATGAGCAAGGAGAGCATTGTGTATGGCTTTTTTAAGCACATCCAGGGAGGCAAATTGTATGGAACTAGGACAACTAGCCAAATGCTGTACGACACACTCATATTCCCAAAGGGATTGAAACCATCGCTAGCAAGCCCTAACCTGACGTTGCGAACTTCACATGCGAATTCAGGATAGGTATGATCAAAATCTTTCCACGTCAGAGAGTCGACCGGATGTCTCATAATCCCGTCATCTATACGTTCTCGTGCATGCCACCTCATGTGCTCAGCAGTCTTCGATGACATAAATAACCTCTGAAGCCTGTCCCTGAGCGGGAAGTATAGGAGAACCTTTGCAGATACATTTTTCTTCCTTCGACTGGTACTAGACTCGGCATCCGTCTCTTTATATCTCGTTGCTCCGCATATGTGGCATGACCGCGCATATTCGTACTCTTTCCGGTACAACATACAATCGTTCACGCATGCATCAATTTTCTCATAACCCAGATCGAGATCTTTAATTATCTTCTTCGCCTCGTAGAATGATTTCGGTACTGTCTCACCCATAGGAAAAGCCTCTTTCAGTAACTCTACCAACATATTAAATGACTTATTACTCCAACCATTAAGGCACTTCAAATGAAGAAGCTTTACAGTGAAAGAGAGTTTTGAAAACTTCTCACACCCCGGGTATAGAGGTTGTTCGGCATCTTTAAGCAATCTGTAGAACTTGTCCGCTTCCATATTGGGCTGATCACCTGACGGTGCTTCCGTGCCTATTCCACCTTGCAAATCATGTATCATACCCTGTATGTCATCGTCATCGTCTGTATTAATATTATCATCAGCGATCACTGTGTTTGCAGTTTCACTGTGAGCTGCCATGGAGACTGCATCTAGCTCCTCACCGTGCGAGAACCAACGGGTATAGCTAATGTCAATGCCACGCATTACCAGATCAACCTCACATTCCTCTCGAACCTTCCTAGTCACCCTTCCGCAGTCTATGCAGGGACACACAATTTTTCCATCAAGTGGTGCAAGACGCTCAAATGCAAAATCTAGAAATTTCCTGACTCCTTCTCTGTACTCTTGGCTCATGCGATTCGAATTACGCATCCAACTCTTATCGATCGAAGACATCTTCGTCTATTTGGCTATACAACACCACAAGTAATTTCAAACAATGTTATAAGACTCCGCACAAATTCGGTTTCGGTTCCCGGGTATGGAACACGGAACCGAAACTTCTACAAGCCTTTAAAACTCAAGGATAAACTTTACAAGACAATAATAATACTCGCAATTCTATATCAATGGATAAGACCTAAGAATACCATGAAAAATTAGAATGAGAGAATTGATCGCGATTCTCCAGGTCATTCTAAAAGAACCCCAAATATTACCAAGAATAGTAGGAAAAGATGGACTATACTTAGGGCACTAATTGCCCAATAGTGAAGTAGTTAAGTAGTGATTACTTCACGACTTCTTGCTAATAGTGTAGTAGTTTGCATGCTTTATAGGAACTATAAGTCGATCATGTTTTAATCGCGACTAATTCAGGAAACGTTAACTACGCGACTCTTTCTCGAATATTTGAATTGTTCTTGGTCCCGATCGCTCACTTCATTACACGTGTGGCGATTCACATATCGGGCGCACCCCACCGGATGGTTGTGACGCACATGTCGTCGTGTCGTTCGTTTCATCATATAATTAAAAGACTCTCTTTCAATATAACTGGTGGACGTGCCGGAGTGGTTATCGGGCATGACTAGAAATCATGTGGGCTTGCCCGCGCAGGTTCGAATCCTGCCGTCCACGTTTTTTTTTTCATTTTGATTTTTAAGGGAAAAATTTAAAACCCTCTTCTACTTCTTCTAGGGAAAAATTTTAGGGGGACTTATGTTTGGATACGCTCCGTTTCCAGGATTCTGGAAGCCCGGAATTCCTAAAAAAGATAAAGAGCCTGTTTGGATACAACCTGATCCCAAAAAGTGTTTTTGTGGAGAGCCTGTTTGTGAACTCAGACTGTGGAACAGTAGAAACTACCACCCTTAGATCATCGAATTGTTTAATTCTCCCTTCAGCAAATGCATTGCTTCTTTCATAGGACAACAAGTGAAATGAAAATCGATTTAAGCCTTCCAAAATTTTCAACATTAACAATATATCATACGGAGGACTTGACTTATCCAGTTTACAAGGAAGTTCAGCAAGCAATATACTGGAAAAAAATGAAAGCTTCTGCCATGAGAATCCAATTTTATCTGGAAAGAGAGATGACTCTGAATAGTCAAAAATCATTTAAGATCTACATGCCATGGGAGGAGGAGGAGCTCACCGGGGGGAGGAGGAGGAGGAGGAGGAGGAGGATTTCACCGGCCGGAGCCCACGAGGAGGAGGAGGAGCTTGCCGCCGGTCGATCGGTCGGCCGGAGGGACGCGACGCGAGGGAGGCCGGGGAGGGGGGGAGATTGAGAGAGAGAGAGAGAGAGGGGCGGGGAGGTTAGATCGAAACAGAACAGAAGGGGGGGATCGCTGAATGTAATTTAAGACAGGGTTTTTACCGACGGACATTTTTACCTCCGTCGGTAAAAATAACCTTTTTACCGACGGAACCATATTCTCCGTCGGTAAAAAGCGACGACGAAACTCAGGCTCCATTTTTTTTCCAAAGGCTTGGTTTTACCCTGAGTTTCGACGTGATATTTTTACCGACGGAGATATATTGTCCGTCGGCATATACCGACGGAAAAATAAGTTCCGTCGGTAAAAATCACCGACGAGACTCAGGGTTCCATTTTTTCCAAAGGCTCGGTTTTTACCGTGAGTTTCGTCGGGACAATTTTACCGACGGATATTTAATTACCGTCGGTATCGTGCCGACGGCCATAAAATTTCCGTCGGTATAATTAGTTATACCGACGGAGATATAAAGTCCGTCGGTACAACTCTCCGACGAAACTCAGGGTCATATTTTTTTCCAGAGGCTCGATTTTTACCCTGAGTTTCATCGTGACATTTTACCGACGGTATTTATTTAGCTGTCGGTATAAAGTATATTACCGACGGGACATATATGTACCGTCGGTATAAATATTTTTACCGACGAAATCTATTTGACCGTCGGTAATAAATGTGCAAAAAAAAATTAAAAAATTGAAGTTATAATACCGACGGATATTATAGTCACCGTCGGTAAAAAGTGTATTATTACCGACGGTGATAAAAATGTCCGTCGGTAAAGACCCTCTTTCTTGTAGTGTCGCCCAAGTCACGAAAGGAAGTCCAGAAGCTGACCGGACGGATCAACGCCCTCAATCGCTTCATTTCCAAGTCCTCAGACCAGTGTCGGCCCCTGTTCGAGAGGCTGAGTAAGCTTACACCTTTCGACTGGGACCAACGCTGTGAAGAAGCATTTCAGGAGCTGAAGACGTATCTTGGCCGACCCCCTATCTTGATAGCCCCCCAGCCAGGTGCAATGCTGGGGGTGTATCTTTCGGTATTGGAGGCAGCAATCAGTGCTGTACTGATATACGAATGTAAAGGAATGGAGAGGCCCGTCTACTACGTCAGTCGCATCATGACGTCAGCGGAAACAAGGTATGCGCGGATCGAGCAAGTGGCCCTAGCTCTAGTGTACGTGTCAAGGAGACTTCGCCCGTACTTCGTCGCTCACCCCATCAAGGTCATCACCGAGTACCCCCTGAAGGAAGTACTGGATAACTCTACTCGGGCAGGTCGGCCGAGCAAGTGGGCTGCAGAACTGCAAGAGTTTGGCCCTCGGTACGTACCTCGGAAAGCAATCAAAGGCCAAGCACTTGCAGACTTCCTCAGCGATTCCCCAGTGGAAGACACTGCACCGGTGCCAGAGACGTTAGAAGATCTGTCGGTGGCTGCCGATCGACCCGGGGGAGTCGTTGCGGCAGCAGGACAGGAGGACGAAGGAAGAGGCTGGAGATTGTTCGTGGATGGCTCGTCATGCGCAGTCGGGAGTGGTGTAGGGGTAGTCCTAGTAACCCCCGACCACACGAAGCTCGAAAAAGCAGTACGGCTACTTTTCCCGACGACGAACAACGAAGCGGAGTACGAGGCGATGCTGACAGGACTGGAGATGGCGACAGAGCTGGGGGTGACCAGCCTACAGGTCTACGACGACTCCCAACTAGTAATCAATCAGATTACCGGTAGATACAAAGCCCGCGATGCAAGAATGCAAGCTTACCTGAAGCTAGCCCGGGAGTTGATCGCCAAGTTCGAAGACATAAGCTTTTACCAGTTCCCCAGAACGAAAAACAAGCAGGCGGATGCCCTTGCTAATCTAGCATCGGTACTCGGAGAAGACAGAGAGAAAAGGGTCTTCATCGAGGTGCAAGCTGACCCCCGAACAGTCGGCCCCGCAGAAGATAGTTGCCTGACAAGGAGGACACAAGCCATTGAGGCAGCCCATACTATTGCAGCCGGAGCTGATTGGGTAAGCAACATGAAGAAGTACCTACTTGATGGGATACTACCGGAGAACGTCGATGATGCCCGAAGAACCAAGACACACGCTCCAAGATACACCGTTATCGACGATGAGCTGTACAAGCGTTCGTTTGGCGGACCGTACCTCAAGTGCCTCACAAAGGAGCAAGCGGCAGAAATCATGAAGGAGGTACATGAAGGGGTATGTGGGAACCATTCCGGAGGAAGAGCCCTGGCACGGAAGATAAAGCTGCAGGGCTACTACTGGCCCACCATGGAAGCAGATACGGGGGGATATATGAAAATGTGCTTGCAATGTCAAAAGCATGCTCCCTCCATACATCAACCAGCAGAAAAGCTGTTGGAAATAAATCCATGGTAGAGGCCCGCAGCGGAAGCAAGGTGAAGGTCCGAGGACCGTGAGTGGTGTGCGTTACATATTAAAGTTTTTTATCGAAACGATCTACATATGCGTGTATGAATCTAGCATGGCAACTACGCGAACCCCTAACGACGATCTAACGCGAAAGAACAATCTAGCATGTATGCATGTTCTAATTATGTTAGAGATCTACCTGTTAGAGATCATACCTGCATGGACTGCAGGTAGCCAACTTCGAGACGTAACTTTTGCAACAAGTTTCACGTCGTTTGGACTTCTGTAGCTCCCGGAATCACAGAAACAACGCTGATTTTTTGTGCAGATTCTGGACAGCAAAAGGTTGCGGGAGACGCCTTCTAGTTCACCCGATCTCACACGATGCACGGCACCTCGTCGATGGATCTCTGAGTGCCTCCATATGATGAGCCTTCTCCTTCTACGAAACACCACGTGAGGAAGACGAGTCGCCATCCAATGGCGCAAGCGAGGGAGAGAGAGACGAGAGAGGAGATGCGAAGAGAGGAGAGGGGGTGGCTAGGGTTTCCCCCATGGCTTGGGCCGGCCCTAGGGCTTGCATGGCTCATTAATTTCGTCCCCCCCTCTCTCCCTATGCCTTATATAGGGCCGGCCTTATCCTTACGGATAAGCCTAGCGGATAGGATTGACTGATTCAAACCTCTCCCTATATATCTCTTCTTTTATCTCTATCTTTTCCTTGTTTTCGAAAACGGTCAAAACCAGCCCGTTTTCTGCGCCTCTTGACCGACCCTTTCATCGGAGGCAACAACCTCCTGAAACTAATAGGGCCGGCCTTGACCAGTCTCTCAACACTCAGGGCCGGCCCCCTTAGTGCATAGTGGTGCATAGTATGACCAAAACGCCCTTATGTCACTAGTTGGCCGTTCCTCGTGTACGAGACTTTAAAAGGCACACATAAGTGAAGTGCACCAGTGATTTCACTATTCTCTGAGGTTCCCATAGGGTGCCCCTAGTGAAGTCAACTAGTCAACTCGCAACATATCCCGGTGCATTGCACCCACGTGGCAAAGTCCACTTATGACAAGGAATTGCTACATAGATCTCTGCACTAATCTAGGGTTTCCCCTTAGTGCACACACGTAGCTACGCATCTACCGTGCACTAGTGCGAAGCACTCACGGAGCGTAGGCTTGGACTTCTCGCTTCCTCTAACTACGTTCTGTGTTTCGAGGAGATGGTATAAGAACCGTACATAATGTCGATAAGGTGGAACCTTCAGGGACCAGGGTTCATGGCTTCCAACTCAGACTCGATCGACACACTACCCGAGTGTACCATCGATCCTCTGAGTCCGAGTTAACCTGCGTAGCCACCCAGAGTGCGACGCAGGCTGCACTCCAATTCCCCCGGACTTACTATGTTCTCCCTCATACCCCTGCTCTCTGCTTAGTATGGTAAACTCGCTGTCCCTCCACTGGTGCCATGACGCAACTC
Source organism: Chamaelirium japonicum (assembly GCA_947650365.1). Taxonomy (NCBI): domain Eukaryota; kingdom Viridiplantae; phylum Streptophyta; class Magnoliopsida; order Liliales; family Melanthiaceae; genus Chamaelirium; species Chamaelirium japonicum. The sequence goes on from OX393554.1 coordinate 77,882,508, forward strand.
GAGCGGTGGAGAATACCGTCAGACTCGAGTGCTCATATGACACGGTTCCTTCCAGGTTGACCACGTACATCGTACCTCCGATAACTCTGCCGAGTAACCAGATCCGTCACCAGTCGAACTGATGACCACCTTGCCAGGGTTTAATACGACGTAGGTCAGACCAAGGAACGCACCTCCCGTTAGGGGTGTGGATAGCCTGCAGGAGTGACATGCTGATACAACGCCAGCCGGGTAACCCAGTACACCGTGGTTTTGGATCACTGCATCCGGATCCTCACACATTGGTGCGCCAAAGCACCACACAACTGGTTAGTCCACCAGACATGGCTCCTCAGGGTTTAGGACCGTTTTACCCTAAGCAGAAACACGGTTTAGTGCACCGGTGTCTGCTCACCGATCTGTGCACCGTATTGGTTCCGTTCGGCCACGGACACTGTGCCTGGTAATGACCGTGGTGGAGACACCCACGCTCTGTCATCCCAACAGCTTATCCTGATAGGGCGACCAACCCTTATCAGAGCTGCGAACGTATTTAGGTTACATGGGACCAATCCCTTGAGTCTCCCACTCAAGTGGATCACCATGTAGCCATGGCTCTCTGTTCTTTAATCAGAACACGTACTAAGGTACGTACCAAGATGCAATCTTATACTATCAACCATACAAAGCTAAACACTAGGTTTTTACGAGCTATAGACCTCACCAATTCTAACAATCTCCCACTAGGTCTAACGAGGAATAACGGTGTTGAGCTCTGTAGCTTCTACATGTTGCCCAAAAGCCTTTGCAGGAATTCCCTAAAGGAATTGGCAACATTGTCTGTAGATTCCACCTCAGTACCGCTACTTGCATTTCCTCCTATAACTGTCAAATCAAGTGGAGTTTGTACTTGATGGGTTTTCCCTCACGGCGGTGCCTAGTCTCCTTGGACCTTGCTTACCACTCTTCTGTTTCAACAACAGATAACTGAGCCTCTGGTATGCGTCCCAAGTTCTCCAAGAACTTCCTAAGCCTTACCACCTGATATACTACATCGTACGCAACAACGTGCTAAGCCACTGTGGTAGAGTCTGTGATGCATTCTTGCTTCACACTCTACCAACTACCGCTTCTAATCCCAAGATAAAAATAATCTCTGAAATCGATTCTCTGGAACACACATCTGACACCAAAGTCAGATCCTGTGTGTCCAATCGATATCAGGACCTGTGAAGTGCAAGCTAACTCACAATCCTCACTTAATGAGGATTTCTGAGTATACCCTTCACTTTAGTCCAGTGATCTGGACCCGGGTTCGACTGAAACCGACCCATCTTCCTGCTGCGCAATAGATATCTAGCCTCGTAAACCGAATCTGGCTAGAATCTTATCTTCATGTGTAGCCTGTGACAGCAAGAGAATCTTGCTCTGGTTATCTCGAGTTACCTTGATTCCCAGAGCATAACTCGCCTCACTAGGGTCTTTCACATCGAATTGTGATGACTACAAACCTTTACCGTAAACAATATTCCTACGTCATTTTCAATCGGTAGGATATCGTTAACGTAAAGTACTAAGTACACTCTTGTAGCTATGTCACCTTTCTTGTACCAATATTGGTTTATCCTCATTCTGATCAAATCCGTGTGAGCGGATTCCCTTGATCAAAATAGATATTCCATCATGGATGCTTGCATCAGTCCATAAATGGACCGTTGCAACTTGCATTCCATATCTTCCTAACCTACTGACACAAAGCCTGAGGCTACATTATCTATATGTCCTTTCCAAATTCCCGTTAGGGAATAACTGTCTTGACATCCATCAACCAGATCTCCCAACTACAATAGGCTGTGATGGATTAAGAGGATCCGTTATAGACTTAGGCATAGCTACCAGTGAGATGGTTTTGACATAGTCAATCCCTTCTCCTTTGGTAACTAATCTAGCTACTTAAGTCTTAACCGGGTGCTCTTCTTATACACCTCCTCCACCCTGAGGGGTGATAGTGCTATAAGTGTCAAGACTGTTCCAAGGGACATTGATGCAAGGTTGCCTCTATGGTCTTTTGTCAGTCAGAGCTGTCGGAAGCTCCCACTACTTCTTCGTAGCTCTAGGGATCATCCTCCTGAAACTCTGGATTAACTATTGAAGTTTCTCCATAGTATCTTTCAGGAGCTCTGATGGTCCCACAACGACGAAGTGGTGGTGGTACAAAAGTGAATTGTTTCTACAGTGTCTGGTATACTAGTTTCTTATATCATCTACTCCCACTACGTTTTCAGATGCGCACTCTCTACCAGTACCCAGCAGTTCACCCAGAACTACCTTACCGGTAAACTTATGGTCTATAATATAATCCTGGTCTAGGTAGATAGAATTCGTAGAAACGATTACCTTCCAAACCTCAAGATCATAGAACAGTCCACCTTATGCCCCCTAAGGGTAACCTACAAACAGATATACCTGAAACTACATCTCCATCTCAACCCTCTTGTCCTTTTGCACAAGTGCAGGACAACCCTATATCTCGAGACTCTATAGTGTCAGCTTTCGCTTAGACCATAGCTCTCTATAGGTCTGAGGCACTGATCTAGATGAGAGAGAGTTTCAGATATAAGCTACTGTTTTAAGGTACAACCCCACCAAAGGGTGGGTAGTATATTTGGCAATATTCATCATACTACGGACCATGTCAAACAGAGTCCGATTCCTTCTCTCGGAGACTTCATTCTGATGTGTCATCCTTAGAGCATTTAACTGGGAGATAATCCCATGCTCCCTCAGGATCCTATGGAACTCGTCCGATAGTGACTTATTCCTTCGATTAAATCGAAGAGTCTTCTATCGTCTAGACGCTCTTGGAACCATAGACGTCAAAATTAACTAACCCCCATACCTTTTGTAGCCCTTTTAGTTATTATGCCTTCCAGATTACACTCAGAGGTTAGAAGGATCTCCGATGGATCTGTGAATAGAAACTCGGCCTTCTTTTACCTTTGAATTTATCTAAGGCAGAATATCTAAATTAGAGGGGTCACAAATGGGATAGCTTTTCCAAAGGATTTAGATGAATTTCAATTAGACGCTGCAGCTGTCATGAAATCTATTTCCGAATTAGGATTAAATATAAAGAGAGTTTTCTGATCTATTCCTCTAACTATGAAGCTATCTATTCAGTTTAAGATACACACTCACGGTGCTGTCTAAAACTAAAAACTTTATTTACCAAGAAGGAAACAGAACTACATCTCTAAAAACAAAATCCATATTTCGGAAAACTAAGACAATCATACCTAACAGCTTCCGCAGCGGCTTATGGCATCAGTACCTATGTTAGGATTACGTCACTATAAAGTAGCCTTCTGCTTTTCTTGAATCTTTGTAGACCCGAAGTCTACATTCCAAGAAGCATAAGAGCTGCTACTAGATAGCGACTTTACTCCTAACATCCTGAGGTCATACTTAATCTTCAAATACCCCCTATTCTCGCCAAAACAGAAACACTTCCGTCTTTAGCGTTACCACACTTAGGAGTCCATACCAGTTTCTACACTATAATAGTTTTTGATCTCTGATAAGTTACTTCCTTAGGTTCTTCTAAAGGCCTAGGTTAAGCACTAAAGGATTTGCCTTTAATCTTGATCCCATCCTTTGTCTCTTGGAAATCTCCTTAGAAGTTATGCGTTTATCATCTCTAACTTGTTAAAGCTAAAGTCTCTGATAACGCCTTCGAAGGTTCCAGACAAGGATGCAAGACAGACGTCTTCCACCACCTCGTCATCCGGTACTATGTTTTTGGAATCTAGTTCGATCTGGAACTCAAAAATGTGTTCCCGAACAATCATACCCTCAGACATCTCGGTACCGACAAGTATCTTAGTGGAAAAGCGATGAGTCGACTGACTTCGCCTTCCAGACATCTAATGCAAGTAAAACTTAATTAGAGAAGACCCGGCATATCTCTGACTCGCTTCTAAAGAGTTGTCCGCAAGTCTGCTATAACATAGCACTTGCACATCTCCTTAGACTCTCGCTAGTCTTCATATGCCCTAGTTAGTGCCCTAGTGATATCTGGACCCATTAGGTCTAATATAGGGATACTTAAATTACATGCCAATGTACGTTTTTACTACCCTAAGCATAAGCTAAAGATAGCGCTTCCGCTCTACGTAGTTAGAGACCCGATAACTGGTCCTCTTATGGGATAGCGGATAGGGGAACTATATGGTTGAATGAAAAGGAATGCAAAATAACTTATTTTATGGATTTTTAAAATAAGCTAATTATATCCAAATGTCAGTGTTACCCTCACAGCGAAGACACCTTTATGGATTAATTAACCATGTATGTAAGATCTCAGAATCGACTACACCTGCCCTAGGGGACATCATGCAGCGTCAATCCGCTTACACGGGCCTTTCCTTGACCCTATCCAAATCTGCCAACTAAGGGCTTTGATGGACCATGGTTGTCCTTTTGGCCAGTGCCACGTGATCCCCATTGTGCAAGCAACAGATGCCTCACGTCCACTTCGGATGCTTACCCACAAGCCTAAGCAATTACGGCACGGGAGTTCATACGGCCCCCACTAGGGTGGGATAAAAAGCCCTTCTCTCCTGGCCCCGTAATCACCATATCCTGAAGGAGACCGCTAAGTTATCTGGCATGGAAAAACATAACCCTCACCCTAGGGGGTGTCGAGCTACGCCCTTCCACCCAGACACAAAGCAGTTGGTTGTGGAGGCCAGAGGATCTCGACGAGTCCTCTTACACATCCCTTATTATAGTTGAGGGTTATTTAATGCAAGTATGAGTGTACACTAAGGTCACGACAACCTATACACTAGACCCTGGTCATACCGTGCTCCCACTAGCATTCAAGCCTTTCGCGAAGCATTAATCGATCTCAAAATATCATAGTCCCTGCCTCAAGTGGATTTCTCCACTCAAGGGTCACATTACATATCCCAAGAACATCGATGCTTTGCAAACTTGGCTATTACGCTAATACCCTGGAGCCTAGCCTAAGGTCAGACTGACAGGAAAGGTCTTCCACTACCATGGCGCCTCGCTTATAAATTTGATGAATGATGTCATAGTAGAATTCCAATTCATTCTAGGTTTCGATGCTTGCCAAATAGGCATACCCGACTAATCGGGTGTTGACCTAATGGGGGCATAACCAAATGTGAGGAATTCATGCTATCATCAAGGGTCAATTAAATAATAGGCGTCACTAGTGGAATCCTATCCTTATTAAGGTCGCTAGGACCCGAGGGGAAAGGGCATCCCTCTAACACAGATAATTAAATTATCGCATCGGGGTTCTCTACAGAAATATAAAGAACTACTGAAAGAAACAAGCACACAACTGAATCAAGTTCAGGGTCCGACCCCTGAACCTGACTGGCACAGCGCAGGCTCTTTGTCTCCTTCGCAAGGCTCCTCGATCCGGTGCAAGCCTCTGTATACGATCTCCTGACGCTTTTGCCCTTTGCCGTCATCGTGTACGCTTCGCCGGATCGCCATCGTCCTCCAAGGTTCCGCTCATCTTCCCGGTGGTGGATCTCTACGGTAAGTCCTCCTATTCAATCTGTAACCAAAAAAGCTCTAGTACGCTTCGAGCAAGTGCTCGCTCGTACACAATTTCCTAGAACAAAAAGGAAAACAAACTTAGCATAAAGCGTGGGAATCAAGGGTGGTATTTCACCTCTTGCCCGACTATGGCTCTAAAATCTATCCACACACAGAAGAAAAAACATCCAGACAAAATCGTTAACACGGGGTCCGACCCCCGGTAACAAGCAATCACATATCCAGAATAATTTTAGAACGGCGCCCTGCAAGAACGATTCATAGAACATACAAAATATACTATGCATGATCTACTCGTAGAACCCCGATAGCGGCCCATACTATTCATGCGCGCACATGACGGTTTCATGAAAAAACATGAAACGCACACCACTAGCGAGCTCTAATACCAATTGTTGGAAATAAATCCATGGTAGAGGCCCGCAGCGGAAGCAAAGTGAAGGTCCGAGGACCGTGAGCGGTGTGCGTTATATATTAAAGTTTTTCATCGAAACGATCTACATATGCGTGTATGAATCTAGCATGGCAACTACGTGAACCCCTAACGACGATCTAACGCGAAAGAACAATCTAGCATGTATGCATGTTCTAATTATGTTAGATCTACTTGTTAGAGATCATACCTGCGTGCGGAATCTTTCACCGCGATAAATTTCTTCTTTGTCGATGGAGACGGGCTACGGATCTGCTCGACATAGCTTCGGTACGACGGCCATAACTTTCTGCTCCGAACTCTGATTGGGATGAAATTTGGACTGCAGGTAGCCAACTTCGAGACGCAACTTTTGCAACAAGTTTCACGTCATTTGGACTTCTATAACTCCCGGAATCATAGAAACAACGCTGATTTTTTGTGCAGATTCTGGACAGCAAAAGGTTGCGGGAGACGCCTTCTAGTTCACCCGATCTCACACGATGCACGGCACCTCGTCGATGGATCTCTGAGTGCCTCCATACGACGAGCCTTCTCCTTCTACGAAACACCACGTGAGGAAGACGAGTCGCCATCCAATGGCGCAAGCGAGGGAGAGAGAGACGAGAGAGGAGATGCGAAGAGAGGAGAGGGGGTGGCTAGGGTTTCCCCCATGGCTTGGGCCGGCCCTAGGGCTTGCATGGCTCATTAATTTCGTCCCCCCCCTCTCTCCCTATGCCTTATATAGGGCCGGCCTTATCCTTACGGATAAGCCTAGCGGATAGGATTGACTGATTCAAACCTCTCCCTATATATCTCTTCTTTTATCTCTATCTTTTCCTTGTTTTCGAAAACGGTCAAAACCAGCCCGTTTTCTGCGCCTCTTGACCGACCCTTTCATCGGAGGCAACAACCTCCTGAAACTAATAGGCCGGGCCGGCCTTGACCAGTCTCTCAACACTCAGGGCCGGCCCCCTTAGTGCATAGTGGTGCATAGTATGACCAAAACGCCCTTATGTCACTAGTTGGCCGTTCCTCGTGTACGAGACTTTACAAGGCACACATAAGTGAAGTGCACCAGTGATTTCACTATTCTCTGAGGTTCCCATAGGGTGCCCCTAGTGAAGTCAACTAGTCAACTCGCAACATATCCCGGTGCATCGCACCCATGTGGCAAAGTCCACTTATGACAAGGAATTGCTACATGGATCTCTGCACTAACCTAGGGTTTCCCCTTAGTGCACACACGTAGCTACGCATCTACCGTGCACTAGTGCGAAGCACTCACGGAGCGTAGGCTTGGACTTCTCGCTTCCTCTAACTACGTTCTGTGTTTCGAGGAGATGGTATAAGAACCGTACATAATGTCGATAAGGTGGAACCTTCAGGGACCAGGGTTCATGGCTTCCAACTCAGACTCAATCGATACACTACCCGAGTGTACCATCGATCCTCTGAGTCCGAGTTAACCTGCGTAGCCACCCAGAGTGCGACGCAGGCTGCACTCCAATTCCCCCGGACTTACTATGTTCTCCCTCATACCCCTGCTCTCCGCTTAGTATGGTAAACTCGCTGTCCCTCCACTGGTGCCATGACGCAACTCGAGCGGTGGAGAATACTGTCAGACTCGAGTGCTCATATGACACGGTTCCTTCCAGGTTGACCACGTACATCGTACCTCCGATAACTCTGCCGAGTAACCGGATCCGTCACCAGTCGAACTGATGACCACCTGGCCAGGGTTTAATACGACGTAGGTCAGACCAAGGAACGCACCTCCCGTTAGGGGTGTGGATAGCCTGCAGGACTGACATGCTGATGCAACGCCAGCCGGGTAACCCAGTACACCGTGGTTTTGGATCACTGCATCTGGATCCTCACACATTGGTGCGCCAAAGCACCACACAACTGGTTAGTCCACCAGACATGGCTCCTCAGGGTTTAGGACCGTTTTACCCTAAGCAGAAACACGGTTTAGTGCACCGGTGTCTGCTCACCGATCTGTGCACCGTGTTGGTTCCGTTCGGCCACAGACACTGTGCCTGGTAATGACCGTGGTGGAGACACCCACGCTCTGTCATCCCAACAGCTTATCCTGATAAGGCGACCAACCCTTATCAGAGCTGCGAACGTATTTAGGTTACATGGGACCAATCCCTTGAGTCTCCCACTCAAGTGGATCACCATGTTGCCATGGCTCTCTATTCTTTAATCAGAACACGTACTAAGGTACGTACCAAGATGCAATCTTATACTATCAACCATACAAAGCTAAACACTAGGTTTTTACGAGCTATAGAACTCACCAATTCTAACAAGAGCTGCACCCAGTATCCAGCCCTTGGCCCTTCCAACAGTGGGGGTTGGATATTTTGGGCCCCTTCTCGACGTCGCCCAACCGGAGGAAGTTTCTCCTCGTCGCCACCGACTACTTTACCAAGTGGGTGGAGGCAATCCCGTTGCTGAAGATCGGGGAAGTTCAAGTAGGAAAGTTCTTATGGAGCAACATCATCTGTCGATTCGGACTGCCACAGGCTTTTATCGCAGACAACGGGCGACAATTCGATGCGGAGTCAATCAAGAAGTTCTGCGCCAATAACAACATCAAGCTATTCTTCTCTATGCCACGGTACCCTCAGAGCAACGGGCAAGCGGAGTCGACGAATCGTGCTATTCTGGACATACTGAAGAAGAAGCTGGAGCAAAAGAAGGGTTTGTGGGAAGAGGCTCTACCCGGAGTTCTATGGGCCTATCGGACGACATCGAAGCGACCGACGGGAGAGTCCCCGTTCAGCCTTACCTATGGCTCCGAAGCAGTTCTGCCAACGGAAACCCGTGTCCCAACACAACGAACAGTCGTAGCTGCCGACCCAGAGCAGAACGACGAACTCCTGCTGGATGGCCTAGACCTACTGGAAGAGAAGAGGGAGAGAGCGAGAGCGCGCCTAGCCAATTATCATCAGGCCATCAAGAGGGCGTATGACCGCAAAGTTAGAAGGCGGGTATTCAAACAAGGGGACCTGGTCATGCGGAAGGTCTTCGACAATACCAAGGAGCTGGAAAGTGGTAAACTGGGAGCTACCTGGGAAGGACCATACATCATCGATGGTATGGGAAAGAATGGAGCCTACCGCCTGAAGACTCAAGACAGCGATGCACTAGCGAGGCTATGAAATACCACCAATCTACGCAAGTTCTACCAGGGTAGCTAAATAGGCGAGACACGCGTAACCGTTTTGTAATTCCGGATCTATTCAATAAAGATGCGTTTGCTCAACGTTCTTGTTCATGCGTGAGAATAATGGTTAACTAAGGCAACCTAAACCAAGTGGTACATAACACTCCGAGCGAGTTCTACCACTTGGCGACCGGTCGATAGGTCCCTGCGAAGGGCATGACCGGCCGGTGAACACCTGAGAGAATCGGTCGACAGACCCCGCTGGGGTACGATCGGTCGACTAACCTAAACCAAGTGGTACATAACACTCCGAGCGAGTTCTACCACTTGGCCGACCGGTCGACAGGACCCTGCGAAGGGCTAGACCGACCGGTGAACACCTGGGAAGATCGATCAACAGACCCCACCGGGGTACGACCGATTGACCAATCTAAACCAAGTGGTACGTAATACTCCGAATGAGTTTTACCACTGGGTCGATAGGTCCCTGCGAAGGGCGCGACTGACCGGTGAACACTTGGGAAAATCGATCGACAGAACCCACGGAGGAACAACCGATTGACCAACGCAAACAAGGTAGGGTATATCACCCCCTGCTAATATAAGGGCCAGATCTTGGTCGCGCGTCGTCGACGTGTAGTTACGCGCGTCGACGTGTAGTTATGCATGTCGTCGACGTGCAAATACGCACGTTGTCGACGTGTAGTCAAAACATGAGAGCCAGAGTTTAATGATATGGCGACGATGAGTACTCAAGATGCAAAATCGACGAGAGAAAAATGACAATCATAGCATTCAGATGAAACATTAAGAGGTCCCAATACAAACGAGAGTGCTATTTTATTACATCGCAAAACAAAGCAGTAGGCGGGAGCGGTCAGCCGTCTGCACCAGTTTGCCACGGCCCCGGCGGGAGCTTGCTGCGCAGCTTCGCAACCTTCTTACGCCACCCCGCCTCCTGCTCTTCAAGAAGTGACTTGCACTCTATAGAGAAGTCCGCATGCTGCTTAGCAAGCGCAGCCTTATGCGATGCTTCGGCCTGGTCGAGAGAAGACCTCAGCACGGCGATCTCGGCTTCGTGAGCTGCCTTGGTGGCCTCGGCGTCTGTTCGCTGCCACCTGATCTCCGATGCCTGGCGCCTGAACCGATCGTCCATCTTGTCGATTTCTGCCTGAGCGGCATCCAGTGCTTCTTGCAGCTCGAAAGGGTCAGCAACGTTCGCCTACGCGGTTTCGAGCTGGGCCTGGACAGCAGCTAACTCTTCAGCGTGAACCCGGCGAGCTTCCGCTAACTGAGCACGTGTCTTTCTTATTTCCTGCCGAGCAGCACGTAGGGAATCCTCAAGCTGCGCCATTCTGTGAACACCCCCCTCGGCGACACGGCCGGCGATTGCAGCTACGCGACCACTCATCTGACAAAAGTGGAAGAGATATATACCAAAGAGTTAGGAGTGGAAACTACTACTGAGATCAAACCTACAACGACGCGAAGACTTACCTCGTGAAGGTTGCTGAGCTGGCTCCGCCAGCTGGAACTGTCCACCCCAGCATCCTCTTCCTCCACCTGACGGGCAGAGAGCCCAGGGGAGCGACGGTAAGAGGTAGCTTCGGTAGCTCTGGGGGAAGCACGAGGAGGTGGCCGGGCGACGCCCCCTGAAGCAGAGAAAGAAGGTGAAGCCATGAAGCGTCGAACATCCTCACATACGAGTAGTGGAGCAGTTGGAGCAGCGGGGGGTGCGGCAGGAGGTGCAATGGTAGGTGCAGCAGCAGGAGCATGTGGTGAAGCTCGTCCATGCGACCCCGCGGAGCTGGACGGCATGGCTTGCTTACCCCGCCCGAGAGAAGGAGAGAGACTGTAACCGGAAGACATCTCCGATCCTTCTATCTCCACGTACTGTCTACACGTCGACGGCACGTCTTCTGACTAGTCGTCGGGGAGGGAGCGGAGGTCATCACAAGCAGCACGTCGTATGGCGCGAGCGGGGGAAGAGCGTCCAGCATCATCGTCGCTGGAAGACTCGTTCAGCAAGACATGTCTCCTTGCCTTCCCCGGGGGCGCAGCTACGTTGCGCGCAGCTGGTTGACTGCAGTTGCCTACAGCTGCAGCCAACTTTGCGTGGCGCCTGAAGATCACGCAGAGTTTAGATGCAGCGGTGTTTGAGTTGAAGCGTCTGACGGAGCTGACGTACCTGTCAGGGAGCTCAGAAGAGTAAGTGTGGGGGAAAATCTTCGTGCCGACCCGAAGACTCTCGCAGCACCAGTCAATTGAATGTTCGTGTTGACGTCGAAGATCGTTGGTCGATCTGTTGATCGACTGTTGATCGAAGTTGAAGCTTTTGATTTGTAAACAGAGAGATGCAATCAGAGAGAGTTTGACACGAGAAGTGATCTCGGAGTTCAGCCGAAGCCTACGTCTCCGTGCTATAGGGTGCAACCCGAATTCACTAACACTTATATTGAAGTGATCTCGACAGGCCGAGTATCACTGTAAACACTGATCTTTCTAAAAGAAGATCAAAGGGAGATGGTAGATCGGAAGTGTGAAATCCCAGAGCTCTGGTTCTGAAAGTCAGATCTTAGAGTGCAAAGCAGATTTGTGGATCTGGATTTCGATCCTTTTACATTCGAAGGCACTGCTATTTATAGGCATTCCGGGTGGCGAATGGCGGTTTCTACTGCAGTATCTGGGGATCCTCCAGGTAAAGTTGCGAGCCCTGCGGTTGTCTTCGGGGGCCCACCAGGCAAGGCCGATGGGTCCCGTTGTAGTCCTCGTGGATCCACCAGGCAGGGCCGGTGGGTCCCGCCGTAGTCCTCGTGGGCCCACCAGGCAAGGCTGGTGGGTCCCGTGGTAGTCCTCGTGGGCCCACCAGGCAGGGCTGGTGGGTCCCGTGGTAGTCCTCGTGGGCCCACCAGGCAGGGCTGGTGGGTCCCGTGGTAGATTTATGCCAAAATTTGCACCCACAGTTACCCCCTCCAAGTTAGCTAGAGTGCATTCTAGCTGGCTTGGACTTTGGTGCAAAAAATAGCAACTTCCTGTTTAGAAAAACGGACACGAAGAAACTTGCCGCATGTTAGAGAAAAAAGTGACTGATCGGTCAATTTAGACCGATCGGTCAAATTTGACCGATCGGTCAAATTTTGACCGATCGGTCAAATTTTGACCGATCGGTCAAAATTCAACCGGTCAAGAATCGGGTGATCGGTCAAAAAACAGGGTTTTTTGACCGATCCAGTAGTATTTTTGACCGATCAGCTGAAATTTGGCCGATCGGTTAAATTTTGACCGATCGGTCAAAATTCAACCGGTCAAGAATCGGGTGATCGGTCAAAAAACAGGGTTTTTTGACCGATCCAGTAGTATTTTTGACCGATCAGCTGAAATTTGGCCGATCGGTTAAATTTTGACCGATCGGTCACTTTTGACCGATCGGTCAAATTTTTACCGATCGGTCAAATTTTGACCGATCGGGCAAAATTCAACCGGTCAAGAATCGAGTGATCGGTCAAAAAACAGGGTTTTTTGACCGATCCAGTAGTATTTTTGACCGATCAGCTGAAATTTGGCCGATCGGTTAAATTTTGACCGATCGGTCACTTTTGACCGATCGGTCAAATTTTGACCGATCGGGCAAAATTCAACCGGACAAGAATCGAGTGATCAGATAACTTTCGCCGATCGGACATGTTTGTCCGATTGGTGAAAAATATCCGGTCAAGGTTCGAGTGATCGGCAAAAAACCTTGGTTTTTTGCCAGATCGAGTAGAAATTTGACCGATCAGATAACTTTCGCCGATCGGACATATTTGTCCGATCGGTGAAAAATATCCGGTCAAGGTTCGAGTGATCGGCAAAAAACCTTGGTTTTTTGCCAGATCCAGTAGAATTTTGACCGATCAGATAACTTTCGCCGATCGGACATGTTTGTCCGATCGGTGAAAAATATCCGGTCAAGGTTCGAGTGATCGGCAAAAAACCTTGGTTTTTTGCCAGATCCAGTAGAAATTTGACCGATCAGATAACTTTCGCCGATCGGACATGTTTGTCCGATCGGTGAAAAATATCAGGTCAAGGTTCGAGTGATCGATAAAAAACCTTGGTTTTTTGCCAGATCCAGTTGAATTTTGACCGATCAGATAACTTTCGCCGATCGGACATGTTTGTCCGATCGGTGAAAAATATCCGGTCAAGGTTCGAATGATCGGCAAAAAACCTTGGTTTTTTGCCAGATCCAGTTGAAATTTGACCGATCAGATAACTTTCGCCGATCGGACATGTTTGTCCGATCGGTGAAAAAATATCCGGTCAAGGTTCGAATGATCGGCAAAAAACCTTGGTTTTTTGCCAGATCCAGTTGAAATTTGACCGATCAGATAACTTTCGCCGATCGGACATGTTTGTCCGATCGGTGAAAAATATCCGGTCAAGGTTCGAATGATCGGCAAAAAACCTTGGTTTTTTGCCAGATCCAGTTAAAATTTGACCGATCAGATAACTTTCGCCGATCGGACATGTTTGTCCGATCGGTGAAAAAATATCCGGTCAAGGTTCGAATGATCGGCAAAAAACCCTAGTTTTTTGCCAGATCCAGTTGAATTTTGACCGATCAGATAACTTTCGCCGATTGGACATGTTTGTCCGATCGGTGAAAAAATATCCGGTCAAGGTTCGAATGATCGGCAAAAAACCTTGGTTTTTTGCCAGATCCAGTTGAATTTTGACCGATCAGATAACTTTCGCCGATCGGACATGTTTGTCCGATCGGTGAAGAAATATCCGGTTAAGGTAAAGTTCGAACCTGCCCTTCAGAGAAAGTTTGCTGCTTTGTTCTTCGATATTTTGGCAGAGTTTTGAACATTGATGGAGCTTGATTCTTCTTGTTTTGAATCCTTGATTGGCTTGATGGTTGCTTTGAACCGGCGGTCCGGTTTACCTAGACCGGTGGCTTGATTAGACCGTTGGTTCATGCGGACCGGTAGGTCCGACGTTTCGCCTGGTCGCGACTGTTCGCCTGGTTTTGCGCTTGCTACGGATGGATGCCACGTGTACCTACAAAAACACGCGATTTGATATGGTGAAGACACGTGTCTTCTCGATTTGCGCACCTGTTTTACCCTGGGTACAAAAAGCTTTCACCGGCTGTCATTTTGCCTCACGCTTCCAAAATTTTTCGAAGTCCAGACTCTTGCTCTCTTGATTTCTGCTCTCTGTTCTCTGCGCTTGTCTGATCGGTGAAATGGCTTCCTCGGGCAGTTCGAAGAAGTCCGGTACGACTCCCTCGAAGAGAAAGGGAAAGGAAATCGTCGAGGTCCAATCTCCTCCGAGGGGCCGTGGCAAAGGCAAGGCTGCTCTCGCTGAACTTGGCCAGCTTGGCAAAAGGCACCAAGGGGTTGGGTTTGCTTCGGCGCCATCAAGGCCAGAGTTTATCCCCAAGGTGAAGTTTGTTCTGGGCCCTCTCATGCCCCTGACAGAGGAGACGGAGTACATGTATAATGTAGGTAGCGAGCTCACGGATACGAAGAGAAAGAAGTGGCAAGCATTGCTCTCTTTCTTCACAGAAGGGAAAGGGGCGCAGCCTTCGCTCCCCAGCATTCAGACTGCATTCGGCATCGACAAGAAGACAGTCTTCACCAATTTTGCTAGCAAAGAGCAGGTCATGGGAACTATAGTGACCGTTGGCCAACTCAACTGCGGTCTACGTCTGCCTTTGCCACCCTTCGCTGCCAGATTGCTGAATACTTCTGGCCTTTGCCCGGGGCAGGTCACTGGGAACGCATGGCGAATCATTTACGCCTTCTGCCGAGTGGAGTCAGATTTTCAAGAGGACTTGAGGGCCTGCTACTCCAGTATCCCGGTAGGAGAACCTGCCCGGATCGAGCTTGGATATTTCTTCTTTCACTATCGATGGAGCTACAGGAAGGACAGCCCTTTCTATAATTTGACTGGAATATCTCCACTGCGCCCACTCACCGATACAGTCCCTTCGGACAAATTGTATACTGACTGGCCAATCTCTGTCTCCGGCGCGTGGACATCCATGTCAGTGCCAGACACCCCCCGAGACAGCGTACACGACGCAGTTAAGATGTACAGCGCTGGAGGCATCTTCGCCTGGAGTTCTGAGAGGGCGGGAGCCATAGATAATTTGTTCCTCGAGCTGACCTGTGGAACCAGGTCGTGGAAACAGTTTTCTAACTGTCCTGTGAGATATGGCAAGGCCAATCTCCTCCACAGATCGAAGGACAGGTATGAGGACAACGAAGTCCTATACTCTGATTATGAAGAAGATCCCAGCTCGGGCAAGATCATCCGGAAGATTAGGGTCGAGAAGAAAATCTACAACGCGAGGCGCCGATTGCCCACTATGGATGAGAAGTTGGTTATCCAAAGAGGCCCCGCGAAGAAGAAGCGAAAAACACTCGTCAAGCCTAAGGAAGATGAAGAAGAAGAAAAGAAGAAGAACGAAGAGGAAGAAGAAAGGAAGAAAAATGAAGAAGAAGAAGAGACAGAGAATATCAGCCACGACATCAGTGGCAATGATGAAGACGAGGACGGGGACGGCGAGGATGATACGTCTACTACCTCCTCCAATGGGGATGGTGAGAATGAAAACGGGGGTGGTGAGGAAGAAATTCCTCCCACCCCCACTGGTGGTGCAACAGGGGAGGATTCGATTCCAATTCCCATTGACGAGGTCAAAGCCCGTCAAATGGAAGAAGTGCTTGACATGGAAGGTGATGGCCCAAAAGCGGTTCCCACCTACAAGTTCGACGAATTGAAGAAGCCGATGCGCTTCAAGATAAAGCTGTCGAAGAGTGCTGGGGTTGGAAGCAACCCCACGCCTCTGGATCAAATCCCCCCCGACGCTCCTCGCATTGAGGGAGCAACAACGAGTGGGGGTGTAGAGGTTGAGCAACCCCCTCCCCCCTCTCACTCTCTGCTCAACGAGGTGGAGGCCATGCTGGCCGGGCTTATCCAGCCAGGCGGGTCGCAAGAAGAGAGAGCCTCACCTCCCAGGAATGCTTCCCCCCCTGCTAATTTGGAGAGGGGAAGTCGAGTGGGGGATGGGGCTCCTCAACCTCAACCAGCGCCAACCCCGACTCAGGAGAAATCAACTCCTAAGAGTGGCTCTGATCGTCGGAAAGGCAAAGAGCCGAAGGTCGAAACATCAGGTAATTGAACTTAACTTGTTTTGAATGTCTTGTTTCTGAAGTTCGAAAATAATCTAACACTTTGATTCCCTTTGATTGCAGGTACGCCTGTTGGATTGACTCCGACAATAAAAAACTTGGGTGAAGTTGACATCAACCGCCCCACTGCTGCGATCAGAAAACTCATCAACCTTCCGAGTGCCACTTTGGATGAAGCTTTTGATAGAATTAACCTGGTGGTAGGTGCATCTGCTTGATCGATCATTTGAATCTTATCTTTCTTCAGAATAATTCAACTCTTTTGTTCTTTTGCAGAACTCAGCACTTATGAATGTTGCAACCAAACTCTCTTTGAGGGCGGGAGCAAAAGAAGCTGTGGCTGAAATAAATAAGTTGACCGCGGAGAGAGATGAGCTAAGAGATCTCCTGACTTCGAAGAAAGCTTCTCTCAAAACCAAGATTAAGGAACTTCGGGAGGGAAAGCTGGAGATCAAAGGGCTGAAGGATCGATGTGAGGCACAGAGTCACGAACTCGAATCTCTGAAGACTCGACTCTCAAAGGTTGAGGATGTGTCCTGTGGCCGTACCATCGAGATCCAAGAGCTGAAGCAACAACTTGCTACCCAGCACGCTGCCTTTGCTGCCAGAGAAGAGACTTCGAAGAAGGCACTGGAGCACGCGTTGTCTGAGTGCAAGGTTTACAAGGAGACAGCAGAGAAGGCGGCAGAAGCGCTCAGGACTCATGTAGCTAGCGTCCGATCCTCCAAGGCATCAGTGGCGAGTAAAGCTCGTCCTGGATCCGAAGGGGAGAAGTCGCATGCGAAGAGTGTGGCCAAGCCCTGAGACTTTTCTTCTTCTTTGTTGTTGTACTTGTAAATTTTTGAAATGTAACAGCTCCTTGTATCTGACATATTTTGATGATAATAGAAGACATCTTTTTGTATTTGAAACTTGCACTTCTTTTGAGTTGAATGTCTTTGAATGTTGAGTTCTGGAATGCTATTTGACATGATTGAGTATTCATACATTTGAATGTAAATTGAATACGCATATACTTGAATGTAAGGGGTTGAATCGCTACTCAATCACCCAAACTTTGTAACTTTGAAAATTGAATTTGAATTCGAATAACATTTGAATGTAAGGGGTCGAGTCGCAACTCAAACTCCCAAACCTGTTAGACGATATCGAATTGATTGAAATTGGATATTGAATTTCGAAGGTCAGTTTAACATTCGCTAGTAAGGGGTCGAGTCGCAACTCTAACACCCAAACATGTTAAGACCTGGTAACTTGAAAATGGTCAGTTTTTAACATTTGCTAGTAAGGGGTTGGGTCGCAACCCTAACACCCAAACTTGTTAAAAGACCTGGTAATTTGAATATGGATAACTTGTAATTGCTTCAGAACTTGGATTGAAAATCAGAACACTTGTACACTTGAACATTTGAAAGAGAGCTTTATTCATCACAGAATTTACATTATGGATAGAACAACTTGAGGTGTCTAGAATTCCAAGCTCGAGGCAATCTATCTCCTTCTGGTGTAATCAGTCTGTAAGAACCTTTGCCTCCAACTGACTCAATGATATATGGACCTTCCCAGTTGGGAGCAAGCTTTCCACTGCTGTGTTCTTTGGTATTGTAGAAAACTGCTCTAAGAACTAAACTACCCACTGGGAATTGTCTCTTGTGGACTTTCTTGTCATAGGCTCTTTTGATCTTCTGTTGATATTTGGCCACACGAAGTGATGCTAGATCTCGTAGTTCTTCAGAGAAGTCTAGATCATTGATCCGAAGTTCTTCATTGACTCCTTCTTCAACAGCTTTAGTCTTTAAAGTACTTGATATGTTTTCTATTGGGAGTACTGCCTCTGATCCATATGTTAGGCGAAAAGGCGAGAACCCAGTTGATCTTCTCGGAGTTGTGCGATACCCCCAAAGAACTTCAGGTAGGACTTGCTCCCACAATCCTTTCTTATCATTGAGTTTCTTCTTGAGTATACCAAGAATAGCTCTGTTGGAGGCTTCTGCTTGGCCATTGCATTGAGGATATCTTGGAGTTGAATAGAATAGCTTGATACCATGGTTCAGACAGAACTCTCGAAACTTGTCGGAGTCAAACTGAGCTCCATTGTCTGCAACGAGAACTTGAGGTGTACCAAATCTTGAGAAGATGTTGTGCCGAATGAATTTGATCACTTCGTTATCAGTCTCTCGGAAGAGGGGCACAGCTTCAACCCATTTGGTGAAGTAATCTGTGGCCAGCAGTAGGTACTTCTTCTTGCTTGGAGTTGGAGGGAAAGGGCCCAAGAAGTCTAAACCCCATTGATGGAAGGGCCAGGGACTTGATAATTGATGGAGTTCATCTGCAGGGAGATGAATAGCTCGAGCGTGCCGTTGACAAGGTTCGCACCTTTGAATGACTTGTTGAGCATCCCTTGCCATTGTTGGCCAGTAGTACCCTTGTAGCTTCGTCTTGGCTTCAAGGGATCTTCCTCCCGAATGATTTCCACAAGCTCCGGAGTGGATATCAATCAGGATTGCCTGTGCTTGTTCAGGACCAAGGCACTTGAGTAACATCCCGTTGTGAGATTTGAAATATAAATCTTCACCTTGTAAAGTGTAGCAAGGGAGCTTCCTTTGGAGCCTTCGGGCTTGATTTGGATCTTCTGGCATTTTGCCATGTTTGAAGAAGTCAAGAATTTGTCGTCTCCAATCTTCAAGCTGATCTCCACCCCCAGATCCTTCTGTAGTGGTAAGAATCTGTTGATCGGGGATGGTTTTGGGCACTTCTTGATAATCAATTTGTATTTGCCTTCCTCCGAGTGAGTCTCCAAGAACTGAGGCAGCATTAGCTAAGGCATCTGCTTCTCGGTTCTCTGCTCTGGGGATTTGAATGAATTCAGCGCTAGTAAAACGTTGTTGAAGATGTCGTACTAAGGCCAAGTAGAGTTGCATTCTTTCTTCTCGAGCTGTGTACTCTCCATTGATTTGCCTTATGATCAATTGGGAGTCGCTGTATATGATGATTTGATCTACCCCCAGAGATTCTGCCATTTCGAGTCCGGAAATGAGTGCTTCATATTCAGCTTCGTTGTTGGTGGCATTAAACCCAAGGAGAGTGGCCTTCTGGAGATGATCAAGTTCGGGGGATATTAAGACTATCCCAGTTCCCGAACCGATCGAACTTGATGCTCCATCAGTATATAGCTTCCAAGGAGGAGTTGCAGCAATAACTTCAAGACTTAGATCAATTTTCGTTGTAGGATTGATCGGAGGCTTATCCTCATCTTCCAAGCGCATATCGACATCTTCTTCCCAAGTGATGGGGTCTTCAACTGGAAAGTCAGCTAGAAAATCAGCAATTGCTTGACCTTTGATAGAAGTGCGAGATTCGAATTGAATCCCCAGAGCACTCATTTCGATCACCCATTTGGTCATTCGACCAGCTCGACCAGCTTTGTCAATGATATCTTTGAGTGAGTGTTCTGAAATGACAGTAATCTGGTGGGAGACGAAGTACGGTTGAAGACGACGCGATGCAGTGAGCAAGGCCAATATGACCTTCTCAGTTTTTGAGTAGCGAGTCTCAGCCGAAAGAAGAGTGTGGCTGATGTAGTAGATTGGATGTTCGATGCCTTCTCTTCTACTGACTAAGACCGCGCTGATTGCTTGATCGGTCACGGCAAGGTAGAGCCACAAGTCTTCTTTTGGAAGTGGAGCAGTCAGGATAGGAGCTTGCACCAGATATTTCTTGATGCTTTGAAATGCCTCTTCACAGATTGGATTCCAGCCAGATGTATCCGCCTTTCGTAGTTTGTCGAAGAGTGGCTTGCACTTGTCTGAAGATTTTGAAATGAATCGATTGAGTGCTGCTAATCTTCCAGTGAGACGTTGAACTTCTTTTCGATTTGTAGGTGAAGGCATATCGATGATGGCTCGAATTTGATCAGGATTGGCTTCAATACCTCTCCTGGTCACAAGATGACCCAGGAATTTGCCAGATTGAACTCCGAAGGCGCATTTGGCTGGATTGAGCTTCATTCGATACTTTCGAAGGACTTGGAAGGTTTCAGCCAGATCAGATAGATGTTTGCTCCGAACGGAACTCTTGGTGAGGAGATCATCGACATAGACTTCGACGTTGCGACCGATCTGATCTTCGAACATTTTGGTGACTAGCCTTTGATAGGTGGAACCAGCATTTTTGAGGCCGAATGGCATGACATTGTAGCAATAAAGACCTCGGCTAGTCACAAAACATGTCTTCTCTTGATCATCAGCGTGGAGTGGAATTTGATTGTATCCAGAATACCCATCCATGAAAGACAACAGCTCGTGGCCAGCAGTGGCGTCGACGAGTCTATCTATCCTTGGCATGGGAAAAGGATCTTTGGGGCAAGCCTTGTTGAGATTGGTAAAGTCGATGCAGACTCTGACTTTCCCATTCTTCTTTGGAACAGCCACTATGTTAGAGATCCAAGTTGGATACTCTACTTCTCGGATGAATCCGGCTGCGAGTAGCTTGGTAATTTCTTCTTGAACAGCAACTTGTAGCTCTGGTCGAATGGTGCGAGGCTTTTGCTTGACGGGCTTCACCTCTTCTTTGATCGCAAGTCGGTGACAAGCGTCATCTGGATTGATCCCAGGCATGTCTTCGAAGCACCATGCGAAGACGTCGATATTGGACTGGAGGAAGGATACCATGTCTTGCGCTTCTGCGTCGCTAAGACCGGTACCAATAAATGTTTGTTGAGGGAGATCTCCGCTGCCTATGTTGATCGGGATGATTTCTTCAATTGAAGGTGATGCTTCCCATTCGATGGGTGGGGGTTTGGTCAGCGGAATCTCCTTTGATTGCTATTTGGAAGAGGGACCAGCTTCATCTCGTGGCCGCTTTGGAGGAGCAATATTGATTTTTCGATCTGTTTTAGCAGCAGCAGCTTCACAAGATCTTCCAGCTTGCTGATCGCCTCGAATGCAGACGATGCCTTCTCCAGTTGCAAACTTGAGTAGTTGATGGTAAGAGGAGGAGATGGCATTGATCTGATGGAGGAATGGTCGCCCAAGAATGGCGTTGTAGCTAGACATTCCTTCGACGATCGCAAACCTCACCGAGACTCGAGTCTCTCGGCTGAGGTCGATGGTGAATCTGGATTCGCCCACTGTGATGCTTTGTTCACCATTGAAGCCGGTGATCACAGTGGGGACGACGTCGAGACTTTGATACTTATGTCCCAGACGTTTGAAACAGTCGGAGAACATAATGTCAATGGAGCTTCCAGTGTCTATGAGGATTCGATTGACGGTGCTTCCGTCGATGATGAGTTTCAAGACCAGGGGGTCTCGATGGGGAGTGTGAACTCCTTGAAGATCGGTGTCATTGAAGACTATGGATGGCCAAGCCAGACCTTCGATGGGCTTCTCGATCCAGGTATCTTCTTTGTTTGCAGTAGATCGAACATGGAAGATGCGTCGAACCTGCCGATCGACTTCCTTCCCGGTCAAAGCTTGATTGTGCAGGGTTCCATGAATGCCAAAGACATTGGCATTCACAGAAATTGGTTGCCGGTTGGATGAGATTTGATGTATCCAACACACTTCTTTCCCCTTGGCCGAGGTTCGACGTTGATCGTGCCCATTGTTGACGAATTCTTGAAGGTGGCCTTCTCGTAGTAAGTCTTCAAGATGGAATTTCAGCCGAAAACACCGATCGGTGGAATGTCCGTGACTTCGATGGAATTCACAGTAGACTGTTTTGTCTGCTGTGAATTTGGAATTCGGTTGAAGAGGATTGGGCCTCCGAAGATACTCGTCGTGTTGAATACGGTCGAGTATCTGCTCGACTGGCATGTTCCACTCGGTGAAAGTGGTCTTCGTTGGAGACCGACGCCCATCATTCTTTGATCTTTTGTTGGCCGGAGGGGCTGCTGCTTCAGTGTTGTGAGCCTTTGCAGCATATTTAGGTGCTTCTTTTTCAGCAGGCCTTCTTTTAGTTTCTCGCCCTTTTCGAGCGACTTGATCGTCTTCCACCTCAATCTCCCTCTGAATTCGATCGAACATAGCTCCCAGAGAAGGAGGGGGATTGCGGATGAAGTCGTTGTAGATATGTAGATCAAAGCGGAGAGCGTTCTGGAAAGCCAACATGATGGCTTCATCATCCAGATGCCTTCCAGAGAGAGCAGCATGCTCGTTGCGAAACCTCCTCGTGAAGCTGCGGAGAGTCTCATCTGCACCCATCCTTAGTCGATATAGAGAGTCGAGCTTCTTCTCGGGTTTCAGGTTGAGCTGGTAATGCTGCACAAAGAGGTTAGCCAAAACACCGAACTGGGTAATGGACCCAGCTCGGAGATTGTGATACCAGTCGAGTGAAGGCTCGTCGAGACTTCCCGCGAAGGTGCGGCAGAGCACGTTGTTTTCCTCTTCGTGTGGCGTTAGAGCTTGCTTGAAGGCAAGTATATGGAGGCTTGGATCTCCTCGGACGCAGTTGAATTTGGGGAGGGTAGGAGTTCTCCATCCTCTTGGAAATACTGATTCGAAAAGGCTTCGATGTAGTGGCCCGGCAGAAGAGTAGCCATCCCTACGACCATGTCCTCGACCTAGAGGTGGGTCAAGAGGCAAGATCGCAAGGTCTTGCTCTGGCATTGAAGTGTTTGCTGGTCGAAGTCGGTGTCGAAGGTCCGATCCAAGTCCACGTTGGAGTGGAATGGAAGGGGAGACTCTACTCTTTGAAGGAGCGCCTTTCATTTGGTGCTTCCTTGGCAGGTTGAGCTTCGATGGTGCTCTTTTGTCGCAGTTACGACCAGATGAAGATTGGGAGGACTCGTCTTCAAGACGATCCCAGACACTCTGCTTCCAAGGAGCAGCAGAGGGAGTTGGGTCGCGTCGAATCCTCTCGAGAGCATCAGTGCCCATTGACCTCCGTTGGTCGGAGTAAATTGAATGTCGAGGAGGATCAACCCTCCCACTTGCGGAGGGGATCGGAATAGCAATTCCAGCTTCGGAAGCTGCCTTCTTCAGAGCATCCCTCTCAGCAGTGAGGGTGGCGTTTTGTTTCGCCAATTGGAGTAGTTGGAAATCGATTGCAGAGATCTGGTAAGTCGATGGAGGATCTTCAGCAGGAGCAGGGACAGTCTGCCCAATTGATTGATGAGGATGAGGGGCGATCGGTCGATCGACTGATCTTCCGCTTCCTGAGTGAATCCCCATCTCGGGGACAGCAAGGGGCTGCCCGAAGTTGAGCCTTTGACTCATTGAACGAGTCTCAGGACGAGGTTGATGTTGAGTATTACTTCCTTCTGGTTGACCCTGATGTTTGGTTCTCGCCATTCAGAATGCGAAAGGTACAACGAGATTGCCGATGTCCGATCAGTTGTCTGATCAATCGAGGGGGCGAGGAAGTTTGGCTATTGATCTGGTAGTCGAAGTAGAGAGGACACGGCTTCTCGCTCGGATCCCACAGACGGCGCCAAACTGTGGGGGAAAATCTTCGTGCCGACCCGAAGACTCTCGCAGCACCAGTCAATTGAATGTTCGTGTTGACGTCGAAGATCGTTGGTCGATCTGTTGATCGACTGTTGATCGAAGTTGAAGCTTTTGATTTGTAAACAGAGAGATGCAATCAGAGAGAGTTTGACACGAGAAGTGATCTCGGAGTTCAGCCGAAGCCTACGTCTCCGTGCTATAGGGTGCAACCCGAATTCACTAACACTTATATTGAAGTGATCTCGACAGGCCGAGTATCACTGTAAACACTGATCTTTCTAAAAGAAGATCAAAGGGAGATGGTAGATCGGAAGTGTGAAATCCCAGAGCTCTGGTTCTGAAAGTCAGATCTTAGAGTGGAAAGCAGATTTGTGGATCTGGATTTCGATCCTTTTACATTCGAAGGCACTGCTATTTATAGGCATTCCGGGTGGCGAATGGCGGTTTCTACTGCAGTATCTGGGGATCCTCCAGGTAAAGTTGCGAGCCCTGCGGTTGTCTTCGGGGGCCCACCAGGCAAGGCCGATGGGTCCCGTTGTAGTCCTCGTGGATCCACCAGGCAGGGCCGGTGGGTCCCGCCGTAGTCCTCGTGGGCCCACCAGGCAAGGCTGGTGGGTCCCGTGGTAGTCCTCGTGGGCCCACCAGGCAGGGCTGGTGGGTCCCGTGGTAGTCCTCGTGGGCCCACCAGGCAGGGCTGGTGGGTCCCGTGGTAGATTTATGCCAAAATTTGCACCCACAGTAAGTAGGTGGCTCTTCTTCCCTACCGGACGCTGCAGGTTGTTTGCCCTTCTTTGGAGTGGTACTGTAAGACCTGACGACCGGTAGCTTCGAAAACAGCTGCCGACAGTCGTCGTCGTTGTTCGTCACCCTCCTAATAAGTTGGTCCAACTCCTCCTCAACAGCCCCAGGGCACTGAAGCTGCCTAGACGGGTAGAACTCCTCGACGGTCGCAGCAAGGAGGGAGACGGATCCAGGGATTTTGAAGTGATCCCTCCAGGGTCCTCCGACCATGATGAGGCACTCCCTCCAACCCCTTACCGAGTCAGCTAAGCCCCCTATGGGGGGGCGACTGCCCGCACGGGCCTGCAGGCTGAAATAGGAAAAGACACTGCCTGGCGTCATCTTGTAGTCCTTGATGAAATATTTCTTCAGGAGGTACGCGACGCAGAGCTGCTGCCCCGCCTGTTCTTCTATCGCTTCCATACAACGAAGAATCCTCCAGCCGTTGCCGGCTACCTGGCCTGGAGATACTTTCATGTACTCCAGCAGGCGACCAGAAAAGCTTGCAAGGGGAAGCCGCAGGCCGCAGCGTAGCTAGCCGAGCGTGACGACAGTACGGTCGCAGTCTGACGGGTCCAAAGGACCAGTAGCAAACGAAAGTGAGATCGTATCCGGAATGCCGTAAGCCGCCCGGACCTCCTCCATCAGAGGGAACTTCTTCGTCACGGAGAACCAGGCGAAAGACATCTTCAACGACGACTCTCGGCGTGTATCCAAACGCAACTCCTGCGAACATGCTACTCCTCGGCATGTATCCAAAGAAAGCTACGTGCAGCGGGCTATCAACCCAAACAAATTCTCAGCCGCAGAGGAGAAATCTGAAGCAGAGGAAAGAAATGAACCTTCGGGGGCCTATTTATAGAGAAAGTTGGAGCTGTAGGAGTTGGTTCGGATTTCAAGGAAAATAGGCGGTGAGGTGGCGACGCCTGGTGACGCCATGTGGCGAAAAGCCGGGAAAAGTCCAGACAGTTACTTGGAGTCCCTACAGCACCGGAACTAAGCTAGCACGCACGTCGGCACGGGCACACAAACCGAGACGAGCATGCATGTCGAGACAGGCACGCAAACCGAGGTGGGCACGCAGACCGAGGTAGGCGTGCAAACTGAGGTGGGCGCGCAAACCAGGGTGAGCACGCAAGTCGAGGCTAGCACGCAAGTCGAGGCTGACACGCGGAATAAGACTGCACGCAAATCGAGGCAAAGCGATCCTGACAGGACGGGACCGAAGACCGTCCGGTCAGGAGGGGGTATTGTGTGTACCCTTCTCTCTCGGAGCCGGTCGCGCAACAGGCGGAGAGAGGGGGGGATCGGCCACGCAACAAACCCCCCCCCCCCCCCCATTCGGCTCGGTCGGCCGGTCATCAAACAAAGGGAGGGGGACAACAGCCCCCCCTTTTTTGGTCGGCCGGTTATCAGAGGGGGCAGCAGCCCCCCCCCTTCTTCTCGGTCGGCCGGTCATCAGAGGGGGGCTGCAGCTCCCCTCTCCTTGCTCTCGGTCGGCCGGTTATCAGAGGGGGCAGCAGCCCCCCCCCCCTTCTTCTCGGTCGGCCGGTCATCAGAGGGGGGCTGCAGCCCCCCCTCTCCTTGCTCTCGGTCGGCCGGTCATCAAAGGGGGGGACAACAGCCCCCCCCCCCCCCCCCCCCACTACTTGCGGTCGGCCGGTCATCAAAGGGGGGGACAACAGCCCCCCCCCCCCCCCCCCCCCCCCACTACTTGCGGTCGGCCGGTCATCAAAAGGGGGACAACAGCCCCCCCTACTACTCTCGGTCGACATGTCACCAGAGGGGGGCAGCAGCCCCCCCTCTCTACCTCGGTCGGCCGGTCAACAAAGATACAATACCACGATCAAACCAAGAAATCCAGGAGGCTATGCGGTACGGACTACGCTCCGCGATTTCCGGCCCAAGGTGACCAGGCGTCAATCGCGCGCCACGTCCTCACTACAGCGGCGGTTGAGCTCATTGCGGGGACACGTCACCCACCCGTTTTTCGCGGAGCGTCGTAACCGTCACCCCACACTATAAAAGGGGACCTACCCCTTCAGCGATAGAGGGAGGGAGAATTCTAGAGGAGACGCTGCCTGTTTCGTCCCGGAATTCGCGAAGCTGCGGAGGTCGGTCGGACAGTAGTCAGAGGCTGTCTGCGGAGGTCGGTCGGTATCCAGATACTGTCTGCAGCGACCGGTAGTCAGACGCTGCTTGCGGCGGTCGGTAGTCTGAGTGAAACTGCAGAGGTCGGTAGTTTGGGAGACCGGTCCTCGGGGTGTGTAATTGGGGTTAAGGTGAGAGATTGTAACCAAAAGCTTGTTTTAGTGCATTCTCGCCCCACCCGTGGTTTTTTTCCCTTCGACGTTGCGAAGGGGTTTTTCCACGTAACCGCCATCTTCTCTTCGCTTTGGCTTGTTGGATTGTGCTTGCCACCCGAACTGCCCGGCTCGATTTAGAACCCCCCACATATACCATGTGGACCATTAAATGGATATATTAAGACAACAAATTATAGCATAAGTCCGATAGCAAATGTTGCTAGTGGTGGCAATGGCTCCTCAAACAAGATTGCCCCTCTAACTTGTGTATACCTAGATAATTGGGTCTTGTCTGGTTTCGGATTTTGTCAAAAAACCCTAAACCCAAATCCAACCCGTTTAACTAATCGTGTCTAGACCCTAAACCCATACCTGACCTGTTTATAAACGGGTAGACCCGCTAAGATCCGTTTACAAAACTACTCTTTTTTTTTTTTTTTAATTCTATAGTTTGCTGCAACTCTCCATTCGTGGGTGTTCTGATCACAACTGTTCGTTGCTCTTAGCGCAGACTAGTGAATCGCTTTGAACCCGGACGATAGGCTAACTGGCTAAATGACATTGTGATCGAATGCCGGGTAGACTTGACCATTTATGACCCGAACCTGTATAATTCAGACCCAGGTCGGCTAATTTCGTGTCGGGTCCAAAATTGCCAACCCTAATTATATATATGACAGAGAAAAAAAGAACCATGTCCAATTCATATCCAAAACCCAAATGGATATGGATATTAGTAGGGCTTGACCAGAACCCGACCCATTGCCACCCTAACTGCAGTCATCGCTATTCCTATTTTGTAGTCCATTTATGTGGTACATCTATATTGCCGTAAGTAGGGGTGGCAATGGTCCTGTCGGGTTTCGAGTCGTGTCCAAAACCCCTAGATCCCGACCTGATCTGTTTAACTAATCGTGTCTAGACCATAAATCTGTACCTGGGCTTCTTATAAACGGGCATACCCGTTTACCACACAGGTCTATTTAGTTTACCCGACCCGACCCGATCCGACTTGACACAGCCTGACCCGATAAGACCCATTGGTACTATATACTACAATATCGGATTGCGGGTAGACCCGACCCAACTCGACACGAGTTGAATTTTAAACAGGTCTTCTTGGTTCTACCTTGTCTAGACCCTAAATCCAGACCCGGCCCAATTATCTAGTGGAAGGGTTATGCCTTTTTTTTTTGGAAAAAAGAAAAAGTTAAATCAAAAGATGACCGTCATACGGGGTGCTTGGCATGCAAAACAGTTAATCCAGCTGAATCTCATCCGGATGAGGATATTTCAATAAATTATATTTTTTAGTGTTAATTTAGTGGATTGGTGTGTGATTTGACAGAGAAATTGACGGAACAATAAAATCTCGTTCCCAATTCTTAAGTCCACCGTAATAAATGCTAACAGTTACATTTGATGAGGATATTCCAATAAATTATATTTTTTAGTGTTAATTTAGTGGATCGGTGTGTGATTTTTTTTTTTTTTTTTTTGAGATCAGCGGGTGTCCCGAAACCTTTCGAGCAATGGCCCACTTCAGGCTCGGACTAATCCCTCCGGGAGTGAAGCCCGATCCACTCGACAATTCCCACTTCACTCCTGGGATCGGTGTGTGATTTGGCAGAGAAACTGACGGAACAATAAAATCTCATTCCCAATTCTTCAGTCCACCGTAATAAATGCTAACCATTACATTTGAAATCCATGATCAAGAATAGAAACGGAAGGTTCGGAAACGATGCCAAACACCCCCTTAGTTTGCCAGAGTAGAGGACGACTCTTCCTCGACAATAGACAAGTCCATAGCAGCAAGGAAAAAGAGCAATTCAAATCTATCGCCATCGTATAAGCTGCCATAAGACGAGTCACACGTTTTGAATGGTAGACAATGGAAGGGCTTTGCCGGTTGCAATAGTCTTCGCGACTCCTTCCGCCTATCAGAATGGGACAAGTGGCACAACCGGTCTCCTTTCAGTAATTTTTTTCCGAGGAAAAATTTCGGCAAAGGACATTAACCCTCCGTCGTTTCGGCTTCCATACCCTCGTCTCATTTTTGCTTTCAAGTCGGGTAGCAAAAATGCTCTCCTTGGTTCCTCTTCCGTGTTAGACCGCGCACATTAGCCAAGTCGGAATATCGAGGCCGGAGTTTAGTCTAGACAAAAATCTGTGGGTTCGATTCCTCTCTACTGATGACCTGCCGTCTCCCCTATTGATCGTTGACGATTTGAAAAACGATAAATGATAATTCAAAAATCAACGGCCACAATATATGGCCATGGGATGAACCCGAGGGGATTCCACCCCCTCCAGCAACTACCCACCACCAGTCTACACTGTTGGTCACCGTCGTATGCTGCTGGCAACCACCCCTCCGCTCCGCTGGCCACCACATGCCGCCGCCACAGGAAGGGCGACGGCATGTGATGGCCGGCTAGAAGTCTGTTGTCGGTAGAGGTGGTGGTGGTAGCGGTGGTCGGCGACCGGAAAATGTGGCCGGCAAGGGCAAGTGGTGGCCGGCTGCCGGGGATGGTGGCATCCTCCCTTGGGTTCATACTATACTCATAGAATACGGCCGTTGATTTTTGGATCGCCAACTGTTGCTTCTCTAATCGCCGGTGCGCCGACCGATAAGGTTGACGATCATTAGTGGACAGGCCACGCCGACCGATAAGGTTGACGATCATTAGTGGAGAGGAGTCGAATCCGAAATATGTAATCCTAACTGGCTGCATGCTGAGAGCAGAGGACGGAGGAGTCGAACTCCAGTGCATGGCCAAGGGCAAAGGCAACAAGTGCAAACTAGTTGGAAACAACTTCCTCCTCAAAATCTCATTTTACGTTTAACCCTCCAATGTTTCAACTATTGGCTTACTAATATTGGCACACCAATATTTGCTCTCCACATTTGAAAGTTTTTATTAATTATACAATTACCCTCAAGTAAAATAACCAAACCATTCAGTTTTTTTTTTCGAGACATGTTCGACTGACCAGAGCCGAACATTCTATAGTACGTTCGGCCGACCACGACTGAATATATTATACCATGTTTGGGCAGCCGAACGTGTTGTACCGTGTTCGGCCATGGTCGGCCGAACGTACTGTATAATGTTTGGCTCTGGTATCCATTCGTTTCTAAAAAGAGTATTTATTCGCTGGTTTGACACTGTGCATATAGTGATTGCTACAGTGATTTCGCTATAGCTGCTACAATAATTTCACTATAGCTATCACTCCATCCATAAAGCAACTGTTATCCACACATACACCAGTGTATATATGGACACTTGGCTCCACCATGTATTGAGGCATGATATTGTGGGCGTGCTTTTGGCACGTCCGGGCCTCCACGGTAGACAAAGTGCGTACTGACGGTTTCTTGACAACCTACGAGAAGATCAAGGCTCTTCTATAATTCAAGGTCCCTCCGATGCTCATGTCTGTAAGGAGGTAGAGGTATGTCTAGGGTTTGAGTGGTTAGGGTTGTATACTTGACGTACCCTTCGCAAGAGGGTGTATATTTATTCCAGTGGAAGGTTATGGGATGGTTCCGTAGATCTTGATCATGATGCCGTAATTGCCTCGTGATCACGGAGATTATGACTAAGCAATTATAGATCATTCTTATGGTGGATATGATCATGTATACATATATATATCCTCACGATTACATCTTGGAAAACTAGGTTTGTGTTGGATATTGAGAGTGCAGGAGCACGTACACAGGCTTGGCAGGCCTGATCGAGATCCGGCTCAACATTTCGGGCTGTGCTTGGCCAGTACTATGTTTTGAGCATGGTTTGTCGACCTTCCATCTAGCTGGAAGGTGACCTAGCCATGTGGTAACGTGAAGGGGGGTTCTACCTCATGAAGAAGATAGCCGGAGTGCCTCCAAGCAGCCGAGTAGTCCTACACTCATGACCTACTCTGGATTACTTGATAGTTGGGCTTATCGGGTTGCCAGTTACACTCTCGTGGCCTACTCAGGTTTACCGGGTAGCAATG
>OX393554.1:77915906-78073187 GCA_947650365.1 Chamaelirium japonicum
TGTTCCGCTGGAATCTCATCCGGATGAGGATATTTCATAAATTATCTTTTTTTAGTGTTATTAGTGGTTTGGGGACCGGTTGATAGAGAAACTAACGGAACAATAAAATCTCCTTTCCAAATCTTCAGTCCACCGGAATAAACACTAGCCGTTATTTTCAAAATTCAGAACTAGGAGTAGAAATTAGGGCTGGCAATTTCGGGCCTAACACGAAGTTAGCGGGTCTGGGTCAGAGCTAAATAGGTTCGAGTCAGAAACGGGTCGACACAATAGACCCGTTTAATAAACGGGTCGGGTCCGGGTTTAGGGTCTGGACACGGTAGACTCGGAAAGACCCGTTTAATATTCAACGGGTCGGGTCGGGTCTACCCGCAATCTGATACTGTAATATATAGTATCAGCGGGTCTATCGGGTTAGCTCGGGTCGAGTCGGTTCGGGTCAACTGAATAAACCCATGTGGTAAACGGGTCTTGTCGGGTCTACCCGTTTATAAACGGGTCGGGTACAGTTTATAAACAGGTCGAGTCTCATGATTTGGCTCTTGTAACCTACCCCCCCAGGGGTCTAGGGTTTTGGGGATAAGAGAATTTTGAAAAGAAACATTGAGGAAGGCTTGGAGAGGCTTAGAGAGGGCTTGAAGAAGGAGATGCTCTCGGCGAAGGGAGTTCACATCATTGGATCGAGTTGAGCATTGCTTGTAACTCTGTTTCGTTCTTCGTTATAGTGGATCGTTCGATCGTCTTCGAGCGTGGTTTTTTCCGCAAGGGTTCCACGTAAATCTCTCGATCGACTCTTTCTGTGTGATTGCTTTGTGATTGTGTTGTTTCTTTCTTCACTATTTCTCTAATTGGATTGGATTGCTTGTTCCGTATCGATTCGTAAGTCAATCGTTATTTGCAATTGACCTTTGTTGACCCACGTGGTCGAAGAGATTTGGTATTGGATTATTCATCCGATATTGTCATGGAGGATTCATAACAAACTGGTAACAGAGCAAGGTTTCATCATTCTTTATCAATTACCATGGCAACCAACCATTCGAATATGTCGAAACTCAAGATCGACGTAAAGATATTTGATGGAATACTAACTTCACTTTATGACAAGTTAGCTTCAGAGATATGTTGATTCAACGAAGTCTTCACAAAAGCTTTGTATGATCTGAAGGCGAAGTCGCGAATCCTGTAGATATATCAGCGGAGGATTGAAAAAAGTTTGATCTTCATGCCTGTAGCACAATCCAATCTTGTTTGGAGAAGAAGATCAACACAAACTCGAGCGAAACGATCTTTGGAGACATTACCTGTAGCCATATCAATATCAACTGGACGATCAGAAGGCTTTTCAAATGGCATGATAATATCTTTGTAACCATATCAATATCAACCGATCGATCTCCACTGTTCCACCAACGATGTGGGTAGGAAAATTCTTCGATTTTGAATCTCGGGTAACGAAGCCAAGTATTCATCGGTCGGCCGTCGGGCCGGAGAAGATCGAAACCAGGACTTCAAAGTCGCCCACTGTGATTCAGGAGACATTGGGTAGCGGGCTCCAGCACATGGGGGTAATGGCCCCCAGCACTCAGAGCTGCTGATAGGCTATCGGGATAGTGGGCCCTGCGGTGGTACGGTACACGTGGGTGCAAATAGTGGGACCCCCGTCATACTCCATCAAACAGGTGTCCACTGTAGGGGTGGCAATGGGTTGTGTCGGGTCGGGTTCCTGTCGTGTCTAGTTTCGGGTCGTGTCCAAACCCCTAGACCTGGACCCTACCCGTTTAACTAATCGTGTCTAGATCCTTAACCCGTACCCGACCCGCTAATAAAAGGCTAGACCCGATAAGACCCATTTACCACCCGGGTCTTTTCAGTTGATCCGATCCGACTCGACCCGACCTGACCCAAAAGACCCGTTGGTATTATACATTACAGTATCGGATTGCGGGCCGACCCGACATTATCCGTTGAATACTAAACGGGTCTTTCGTGTCTACCGTGTCCAGACCTAAATCCGGACCAATCCGTTTATTAAACAGGTCTATCGTGTCGATCTGTTTACGACCCAAACCCGTTTAGCCCTGACCCAGACCCGCTAACTTTGTGTCGGGTCGTGTCGGGTCTGCCGTGTCGGTTCGGAAATTGCCAGCCCTAGTCCACTGCGACCTAAAAAGTCTCAATCAACGGGTTTGACCTGGAGTCAACAAGAGAGAAAAGTACGAAAGGAAGAGAAGCCGAGGCCATTAAGCCCCCCAAAATTTGCCTTGAATTAGACTTTACCCCCCAAAACTAACTGTTCCGTCAGCTCACGGTCTCACCTCTCCCCAAAACTTTTTTTTGGGGTAAAGTCTAATTAATGTTAATGTGGGGGGTTAAGTCTAATTCAAAGTAAAATTTGGGGGGGAGGGGGCAAGTCAAAATAACCTTAAGCCCCATTGCATCATATTAATATTAGAAAAATTTTATTCATACCCCAAAAATCTGTAACTAGCCCCCATCTCCCTATCGTTTCTCAATAGCTTACTCAACGACCCTTTAATACCAACATTGCCCTTTTGTTTTGTACCCCAAACCTCAAAGCCCTAACTTAGCATCTTTTGTACCCCCAACCCAACCCAACCCAACCCAAGGTATGTTTGAACTTCCTTAGCCCTAGCCTAATCCGTCGGGTTTGCCAGGTTGATCAGGTTGTACGGGATGGGTTGATCGGCTTCAATATGGTAGAGGAGAAATAATTTGGGTTGGGCTCGGGTTGAGTTCAAGTTAGCCCGCCCAAATTTGGGTTGGGTTCGGGTTGGGTTCCGGTTGGCCTGCTCAAGTTGCAGCCCTACGTCTGCCTTCAAGTAGGGGTGGCAATGGGTCGGGTCGGATCGGGTTGAGACATAGGTTTAAGGGCAAAACACCCAACCCGAACTCGACCCGTTTAATAAATGGGTCAAAAACTTAAATCCAAACCCGACCCGATTCGTTTAACCCGTTTACTAAACGGGTTGGGTCGTGTCGGGTCGGGTTGGCTCAACAGAACCCATGTAAACCTACCGGGTTGGGCCAAGACAAGTCGGATTGGGCCGGATTTGATCAGATTGGGTCGGGTTGGCTCGGGTCGGGTCGGGTTGACACGACCCATTTGGTAAACTGGTCAAGTCGGGTCAATCGGGCTATAAGTACAAACCCGAACGCGACCCATTAAATAAACGGGTCAATTGGGTTGACCCTTATATGACCCGAACCCGTTTAGGCCAAATCTAAACCCGCTAACTTCGAGTCAGTCAGGATAAGGATTGCCACCCGTACCTTCAAGTACCAGCCAACTGCATGGGGTTTATTTAAGTGTAGGGTGTATTCAAGAGTGCATATAATTAGGTATATTTAAGGGGGTATGCGATTGATTGGGGTATAATCAAGTTGGAGCTGGTCATTTAACTGGGGTGTAAGGGGGAAGGGTATTTTTGAGATAAGAATGGAGTATGGAAAAAAAAAGATGGGGTGTGTTAAGTTTGTTGGAAATGAGGCCTAATTACAGATTTTTGGGGTATGAATAAAATTTCCCTATTATTAAATCTGCAATCCCAACTGTCACAATTGCATCTCCGGCCATGGCATCGGTTTTCTTTTTCTTTGGCCGCCACAGCACCCTCCTCCTCCTCCTCCTTCCGCTACTCCGACCGTCACCGGCTACCGCCGCCCAGACATACACAAACATAACCCTCGGCTCCGCGTTCACCCCCGACGGCCCCAACGCCTCCTGGCCCTCCCCCTCCGGCGACTTCGCCTTCGGATTCCGCCCCCTCGAGCCCAACAGCTCCTCCTCTCTCTTCCTCCTCGCCGTCTGGTTCGCAAAGACCCTAGAACAAACCGTCGTCTGGTCCGCCAACGGC
The DNA here is from genome assembly GCA_947650365.1 of Chamaelirium japonicum. NCBI lineage: Eukaryota > Viridiplantae > Streptophyta > Magnoliopsida > Liliales > Melanthiaceae > Chamaelirium > Chamaelirium japonicum. Next base: position 77,919,785 of record OX393554.1, read on the forward strand.
GCCAAACCCCTCCTCTCCGGCTCCAAGCTCTTGTTGACAGCCGATGGCCAGCTCTCCCTGAGAAACTCCTCCGGCCAGGAGGTCTGGAACCCCGGCCAAATTGGCGCCTCCCACGCCGCCATCCTCGACACCGGCAACCTCATCCTCGCTGGCGCCAAATCCACAATCGAGTGGCAGAGCTTCGACTCCCCAACCGACACCATCTTACCGACCCAGGTGCTCGGCCTCGGCACCCAGCTCCGGTCCCGGCTCACCGACACCGATTACTCCGACGGACGGTTCTTGCTCGCCATGCAGACCGACGGAAACCTCGTGTTCTACCCGATGTCCCTCCCCTCCGGGCTCATCTCCAACGCCTACTGGGCCACTAACACCGTCGACTCCGGCACCCAGCTCGTCTTCAGCGCGTCTGGCGACATCTACTTAGCCGGCAAGAACGAGACACGGCTCGATCTAACCTCGGCCGCCACGACCTCGATCGACGGCATTTACCGGCGGGCGACGCTGGATCCCGACGGGGTGGTCCGGTCGTACGTGTACCCGAGGAACGGCACGGCGACCGGGAGCCGGAGGGATGGGTGGACCGCCGTCGCCACCTTCCCTGCTAACTGCATCAGTACAGCCGACATTGGCACCGGGTCCTGCGGGTTCAACAGCTACTGCGAGGCGAACGGGACCCTCCAGCCGGACTGCATGTGCCCTCCGCACTACTCCTTCATCGATCCCAGCCGCAGGTACAAAGGCTGCGTCCCGGACTTCCCGCCGCAGAGCTGCTCGGCGGACGAAACCGGCGATTTCGGGTTCTTGGAGATAACGGACACCCACTGGTGGAATTCGGACTACGAGCATAACAACAACATGAATGAGGATCAGTGCCGAAACAACTGTTTGGATGATTGTTTCTGCGCGGTGGCGATCCACAATGGCGGTGATTGTTGGAAGAAGAAGCTGCCCCTCACGAATGGACGCAAGGGAAGCGACATCGGCGGGAAAGCCCTCATCAAAGTATCCAAAACCAATCGGACTATTTCTGGACCGCAACCCGGCACGAACGGATCAGGAGAAGGGATTAAGAGCCATAATCGAAGGAACACCTTCATCCTTGTCGAATCTCTTCTTCTCGGTGGCTCCGCCTTCCTCAATCTTCTCTTCACTGCCGTCATCTCTACGGTGGTCCTCTGTTACAACAAAAGGAATCGGAAGGTCCAGCCGGCCGATCCCATGAGCATCTCGTGGCTGAACCTGCGAGCATTCACCTACAAGGAGCTCGAGACGGCCACCAATGGGTTCAGCGACGAACTGGGCAGCGGCGCCTTCGGCACCGTCTACAAAGGGCTCCTACCGTCTTCGGAACCGATCAGGTTTCACATCGCGGTGAAGAAACTCGACAAGCTGCTGGCGAAGGAGACGGAGAAGGAGTTCATGAACGAGATGAGAGCAATCGGGCAGACCCACCACAAGAACCTGGTGAAGCTCTACGGCTTCTGCAACGAGGGGGAGAACCGGCTCCTGGTCTACGAGTACATGAGCAACGGGACGCTGTACGGCTACCTGCTCGGCGGCGGCGACGCGCCGCCGGGATGGAACCACCGGATCGGTATCGCGATGGGGATTGCGAGGGGGCTCCTTTACCTGCACGAGGAGTGCAGCGCCCAGATCATCCACTGCGACATAAAGCCGCAGAACATCCTGCTGGACAACGGTGGCGCCGCGAAGATCGCGGACTTCGGGCTGGCGAAGCTGCTGAAGACCGACCAGACCCGGACGAACACGGGGATCAGGGGGACGAAGGGGTACGTGGCGCCGGAGTGGTTCAAGAGCATGGCGATCACGGCGAAGGTGGACGTGTACAGCTTTGGGGTGATGTTGCTGGAGATCGCGTGCTGCCGGAGGAACCTGGAGCTGGAGCGGGGGGAGGAGGAGGCAGTGCTGACCGACTGGGCGTACGACTGCTACAGAGACGGGAGGGTGGACCTGCTGGTGGCGGGGGACGATGAGGCGGCGGCTGACCGGAGGAGGGTGGAGAGGTTCGTGAAGGTGGCGATTTGGTGCATCCAGGAGGAGCCGTCGATGCGGCCTTCAATGCACAAGGCGATTCAAATGCTGGAAGGATCGGTGGAGGTGGCGGTGCCCCCTGATCCTTGGTCGTCCGCTAGTTCTCTCCCATGAAGATCGACCGTCCATCTCATTGTGCTGCTCTTTTGATCGACCAGTCGCGTGCTCTGATCTTTACTTAGTGAAACGAGTACAGATCCAATGTATTCGAACAACGGTTGTATACTATCAGTGTATGGGTGTTCCTATACTAACAAGTTTACTTTAATTACGAGTGCAACTCGGGTCAGGTTGGTTCGGGTTTGAGCCAACCCGGAACCGAACCAAACTATTTCGGTTCTACCATATTTTTCTTTATCTTTTATCGACCAAATGTTAGAACCCTTAGTCGGCCACGTTTACTACTGCTTCCTTGACGGGTATTCAGGTTATAATCAAATCGATATTGCCCCTAAAAATTAAGAGAAAGCTATATTAATTACATGTCCATATGGTACATTTGCATATCGTCGCACGCCCTTTGGGCAATGTAATGCACCCACCACCTTTCAGCAATGCATGCTGAGTATCTTTTCGGACATGGTGGAACGATTTTTAGTGATCTTCATGAATGATTTCTCAATATTTGGTTCAATATTAGATAAATGCCTATATCATTTGACAATTGTCTTAGAACGTTGCAAAGAAAATAATATAATTCTCAATTGGGAGAAATGTCATTTTATGGTCAAATCCGGTATTGTCTTAGGACATATTGTGTTAGGAAAAGGAATTGAAGTCGATAAATCCAAAGTAGAATTGATTGCACATCTGCCACCTCCAACTATCGTCAAGGCTGTGCGATCCTTCTTAGGCCATGCTGGATTTTATCACCGATTTATAAAAGATTTTAGTAAAATTTCCAAGCCTCTATGCGATCTATTAGCGAAGGATGTTTCTTTTGATTTCACACCTGCTTGTATGGAGTCCTTTGAGAAACTAAAAACCGAGTTAACCTCGGCACCCATCATCCGACCTTCTGATTGGAATATTCCATTTGAGGTGATGTGTGATGCTTCAGACTACACCATGGGTGCTGTACTAGGGCAACGAGTCAATAAATTCCCACATGTTATTCAATATACAAGTAAGACTTTAAATGACACCCAACTCAACTATTCAACAACGGAAAAAGAATTGTTGGCTGTCAGCTTTGCCCATGATAAATTTTATCCTTACTTGATAAGATCGAAGATTATCATATACACTGATCATGCAGCTCTAAAGTATCTTCTTACAAAAAAGGAGGCTAAATCTCGATTGATTCGATGGATTCTATTGCTACAAGAATTCAATCTTGAAATCCGTGATCGAAAGTATTTTGAGAATGTAGTTGTTGATCACTTGTCTAGATTACTAGTTGAGTCAATATTAGAATCACAACCTGTGCTAGAGACCTTTCCTGATGAGCAATTAATGTCCATCTCTAACACAATTGCTCCTTGGTATACTCACATTGTCAACTACATTGTAACTGGACAAATGTCATCTTTCTAGCCAAAGTAAGAACGATTTCGTTTTCTTTCCATAGCCAAATGGTACTTTTGGGATGACCCGTATTTATTTAAATATTATCCTGATCAAATCATAAGACGGTGCATCCCTGAATGGGACCAACGAAAAATTATGTCACTTTATCATGACCATGCTTGTGGTGGTCATTTTAGTGGAAAGAAAATGACAGCTCAGGTCTTACAATGTTACTTTTATTGACCGACTTTATTCAAAGATATAAATACTTACTCCCAAACATGTGATAGATGTCAACGGCTAGGAAAGATCTCAAGAAGAAATAAGATGCCTCTGAATTCAATATTGATTATCGAAATCTTTGATGTCTGGGGCATCAACTTTATGGGACCATTTCCTATGTCATATGGAAATTAGTACATTTTAGTTGTGGGTAGAGGTAATTGCATGCAAAACTAATGACCATAAAGTGTTGATCCAATTCTTAAAGGATAATATATCATCTCATTTTGGCACCCCTCGCGTAATTATTAGCGATGGGGGTAAGCATTTTTGTAATCGAATCTTTGAAGCTCTAATGAGAAAGTATGTTATCACTCATAAGGTCGCCACCCCATACCACCCACAAACAAGTGGCCAGGTCGAAATATCGAATAGGGAGATTAAGACTATATTGGAGAAGACGATCAACTCCATAAGAAAAGATTGGTCACTTCAATTGATTGATACCTTGTGGGCTTACCATACCACTGTATGCGCAGAAAAATATCTAGGTCGTCTTTATTGCAAACACACGAAGATTACAAGAGTGCCAGGACCCGGGGACTTGGGAGTGGTGAGCCGGGTGCGGCGAATATTGATCAGGAGATTATGGGAGAGATCCTCTGGAGGGTCCCTTTGATCCGCGTCTCCATGTGGTATTCGTGCTAGAGCTCTGAAGGGGTTGCCTAGGACAGAGGTCTTTACAAAGTGAGGGTTTTTGAGAGGCTAAGGAGTATCCGCCATTGCTTTTGTCCCTTCTGTGCTTCGTGCTTTCTCGGCTAGGGGGGTTTTTGACTTCGTTCCTCGGTCTTCGTATCTTCCTTGATCCTTGCTAGACCTTGGCGTCCTTGATCGTCGGTTCGCGGTGTCGATCGTGCTTTTGGCGTTGGCTTTGGCTTTGGCTTTCGGCTTTGGCTTGGCTTTGGCGTGGCTCTGGCTTTTGCTTTGCTTTGGCGCTTGCGCTTGGACGTAGACGGGGGGAAACTTGCGATGCTTTCGTTCTTTCGAACTTCGCATCGTATCGGCTAGAACGTGCGGTGCTTTTGCTCATGACCAACATAGTCGCTTGGCTTTGGCACTTGCGTTGCTTTGGTGCGGGCTTTACCGGGTCTTTTGCTTTGGCTTCTTGCGTGGACTTTTGCTTCGGCGTCGACTCGATCTTCTTTTCAAACGGCGATGGCTACTTCTTCAAGGCTTCTTGCTTCGTCGACGATTTAGGTGTCGGCTATAATTTTCTTCTTCTCTGGGCTTCTTTGGCGTGATCGGATTTGAAGGGTTCCTTTGAAGACAGCGGGGGAAGCATCGATCTCCGTGTGACGGTTGTAGTATTGGCTTTGCTTTGAAAACGACGGGTGTAGCGACGCTTCGGGTGTTCCTCTCCAATCTTTCTTCTTCGTGGATGGAGTGGACGTTTGTCGAAGGCGACGGGTGATGACGCTTCGGTCTTCTTCTCCGAGCTGTTGTAGCTCGGGTGTACTTAATGTGGATTTTTTATATTAACATTAATAAAGATGCCTTTGGTTATTGCTTTAATTAGAATACTACTATGGTATATGTTAATACACATATAATAAAAGGACCCTGGGGAATACAGTAAGCCACTGAGGCGCATGGTGGATCCATCCTTGGGAGACCCAATGGATCAGTTCTGTGTAGACCTAGAACTAGTTCACAGCTTTGGTGATGTCGGTCGCTTCACCGAGAATAAGTTGTTGGCAGGTATAGGATGTAGTGAAGTCTCCACCACGGGAACGCGGGATTCCCATTCACCTGACCAAGCACGATGATCGTGTTGAACAGGAACCAAGACGGTTCACAGTTCAGTGATTCAGATACTGGTGCATAAATCGTCTTGCTACTATAGATAATCTGTCCTTAACCCTGAGGGACCATGTATACTGGGCCAACTAGTTGTGTGGTGCTTTGATGTGCCAACGTGTGCGGACCTTACATAGTCCAATACCATGGTACGTTGGGTTACCCGGCTGGCACTTGAGTGACATATAATCCCTACAGGTTATCCGACATCCAGTGTTGGAGGGTGGGTTTTGATGAGTCAATCTGTCCACATAGTTAACCCAGGCTTGGTGGTTGTCAGTATGACTGACGATGTTCCGGATGCTAGGCATAGCACCGGAAGGTGTGTGATATTATAGATGACAAGTCATCAAACCCTAGTCAGATGATCGATTGGGATCTGACGGTGCTCCCCACCGCCCGAGTCGTATCATGGCACCAGTAATAGGAGGGACTAAGGATTATCAGAGTATAGTAGAGAACAGGGTTACGAGGGAGTAACATAAGTTTAGGATCACTAGAGTTCAACTCGTGTCGCACTCTGGTGGCTACGCGGGTTAATCGGATTAGGGCTGATTAACGGAACTTTCGGTGTGTCACTGGAATAGTTAACAGGGATCCGGTTGGAGCTAGAGATCCCGAACCCTGAAGGTTCCACCCTATTGTTGCATATAGGAATTGTTCCCCGACCTAGTTTGATACGTTGGATACGAAGTAGTGCGATGGAGCGCAAGCCCGGAGCCTAAGAACCTAATTCACATATGTTAGGGGTCGTAGGGGTATTTTGGTAAATACTGAAATATGGCTCAGAACATATTTAATATGGATCTTAGAATGAGTGGAATAATTTCAGGAGCTCATAGGCACTGACGGAACTCGATTCCGAGTAGCGCACCTCACTCAATCTCTCTTTCAGTTTTTTACTTTTCGTGAATGACGTTTTCGTCCAGAGTTCATGATAGGAACTTGGAAACCCTAAAACCGACCCCCCTCATCCTAATCTTATTAGAGCCGGCCCTAGCTTGCGCATGGCACTAGGAGACCAGCCCTATATGAAGAATGGAGGGGGAGGGGTCGGCCTTGTGCGTCTCCCCTCTCTATAAAATCCGAACCTCTCCCTCTCTCCCTCTCTTTGTGGTTTCGGCCAAGGAATAAAGAGGAAGAAGAAGGAAGAAGAAGGAGAAAGGAAGGAGAAGGAAGAAGAGAGAAAGATAAGGAGAAGATCTTGCGACTCTGATAAGCGGATCCAAATCCAACAACTAGTGCATGCCCGTGCCTGTCGGCACTGCAGCGGGCCGCCTTCGGCGGTAACACAACTATCGGCAAAAAAGCGGGCCGCCTTCGGCGGCAGGCCACCCCCCGGGAATCACCACCCGCCACCCACAACGTTACCTTTGGCAACAACGCACCTGACCACCTTCGGCAACAAAAAACTTTCGGCGGCAACACCGGCCCGCCCCGATGGATCGACAACGACTAAGACTCGATAAGACCCATTTAAATATTTATTCTTTTTTTTCCGTTGCAACTCACCATCATGGGTGTCCTGATCACAGCCATCCGTTGAGCCCATCATAGACTGTAATCGGATGCTGGGTAAACCCAACCCATTGATTTTTAAATGGGTCTTAAACAGGTCAGAGACAAAAATCGGACCCGACCCGTTTACTAAACGGGTTAGTCGTGTCGACTCGTTTACGACCCGAACCCATTTGACCCAGACCCGCTAATTTCGTGTCGGGTCCAAAATTACTATTAAAATTCAGATTTTTTCTTAGTAGACTACTCTATATCCCGACCAAATATTCCAAGCAACAATAGAAAAAAAAATTGGCAGGAGGCTACCCAAGGACGTTCTTCGTGATGTTGGAGGCCCCATTAGGGTGTTCTTGGAAATTCATGATTAACACTTTGAACTCATTCAATGGCCCAAGGCTGAAGCTGATGTAAGGAAGATATTTATGATAAATACAATAAAAAAAATAGAGAAGAATAGACGCTTAGATATGTCCTTTTATCAGAAGAGGTGAAAACTCTATCACAATAATGGTGTGCTAAAACATCGATCCTCCACATTTTTCATATACCTTCCTCTTCAAGTACCAAAGATGGCTGCAGTGGTTGGTTGCGTGTGGAGTACCAAACATAAATTTTCAAAAAAAAAATCAACAAATAACTTGAATTGATGAGCTAAAGAGGATTTAAAAAGTATAAATCAAAGAAATCAAACGAATTAAAGCAAAAAAAATTATCAAATTTTATCTTGCCAAAATCTAGGCAAGAATAGATCAAAGCCTCCAACTTGGGATACAAATCGACTGTGAGATGAATATAGCCGTTGGGGAGGACTGAGCGAGCGTGTGCATGTTAGGTTGGGGACTTGGGAGAAGGAGATCTTGAGGGAGAGAGAGATTGAGAGGTGGGAGGGAAAAATTTTTAAAAACAAATCGGGATCACTGTGATGACAACTTTCCTCTGATAAGGTTTTTCTTATTTTTTTTGCTCTGAATGAGGTTTTCTTTTTGAAATCATGATTATATGGTGAAACTTTTGAAATCAAGAGATTTCCTTTGATGACACTTTCCTTTTGAAATTGGGATAAAAAATGAAAACATTTGCTGTGATAACAGCTTTCTTTTGATGAGGTTTTTCTTTTGAAATAGGGATCATAGGTGAAATCAAGACATTTTCTTTGATGACATCTTCATTTTGAAATTGGGATCAAATAGGGAAACATTTTAAACTGGGTTCACTGGCATGCCAACTTTTCTTAAATAACGCTTTCCTTTGACAACGGATGGCTCCGATGAAAGGGATGGGATTTCGGATCATCATCAGAAAACATGGTCTAAATCTAAACCGTTGACGATGGACTTATAACGGCTGTCCATTTTTACCTAGTCCATTTTTGAAAATAGGGGGAAAGGGGAAGGGAGATGCTTGAATATTTTGGTCTAGTAATCTTTTTTTGGTCTAGTCAGCTTGTCCTAGTCAGCTTTTGGTTCCGTTTTGTCTAGTCAGCAGAAAACCGACGTGCCATGTTATATAGATGTTAATCAATCTTCCAAAACATTTTATTTTGTGATTTGGAACATTTTCTTCTAATGTTGTTGATCGGAAGATTATCATATGTGATCCAAGGCAATTCCATTGCTTCAAAAATGATGACCTCACCATGCAAAGCACAAAAAGAGGAATTACTTCCACATATAAGGCATCACATTGGTGACATCACCATTCTCTCCCCCCCCCCCCCCCCCCCTCATAGAATGAGGCTTTCTTCCATAGTGAATCTTTTGAGATATGTGGGTTTATCTTAGACTTGCATGATATTTTATATTGAAAGGAACTATGTTACAACCACGGTTTAACATTGTAATGGTCTAAACGGTACGGTTTTTTACGGTTTTGGACAAAACCGAAATCGCACCGTAACACTGAAACCAAATCGCACCGCGACGGTTTTATATTTTGACAAATCAAAACCGCTCCATAAGATACAATTTTCTGTGATTCTCGATTTTAAATCGCACTGTTGCCATCCCTAATCCAAATCTACAACTTCTGCAAAGTACTTAGGTGTGATGCAGAAGATTTGGATGCCATTTTTACCGGAATACGGGTACTCAAAGACCTACAAAGGTCAAGTCAACGCGTGTTTGACCTGAAGTCAAGAAGAGAGACAAGTCAGCGTAGGAAAAGTCGGCAATGCCATTAATCCTCATTCCATCAACATTAAGTCTTCAATCGCTACCGGCAATTGCATCTCCGCCTCAGAACATGGCGTCGGTTTTCTCCCTCTTTGGCCGCCACATCACCCTCTCCCTCCTCCTCGGTCCGCTACTCCGTCCTTCACCGGCGATCGCCGCCCAGACATACACCAACATAACCCTTGGCTCCACCTTCACCACCGACGGCCCCAACGCCTCCTGGCCCTCCCCCTCCGGCGACTTCGCCTTCGGATTCCGCCCCCTCAACAACTCATCTTCCCTCTTCCTCCTCGCCATCTGGTTCGCAAAGACCCTAGACCAAACCGTCGTATGGTCCGCCAACGGCGCCAACCCCCTCCCCTCCGGCTCCAATCTCCTGCTGACAGCCGATGGCCTCTCCCTGAGAAACCCCTCCGGCCAGGAGGTCTGGAACACCGGCACAATCGGCGCCTCCCACGCCGCCATCCTCGACACCGGCAACCTCATCCTCGCCGGCGCCGACTCCACCGTTGAATGGCAGAGCTTCGGCTCGCCAACCGACACCATCTTACCGACCCAGGTCCTCGGCCTTGGCACCCAGCTCCGGTCCCGGCTCACCGACACCGATTACTCCGACGGACGGTTCCTGCTCGCCGTGCAGACCGACGGCAACCTCGTGTTCTACCCAGTGGCCCTCCCCTCCGGTCTCAACTCCCACGCCTACTGGGCCAGTAACACCGTCGGCTCCGGCTCCAAGTTCGTCTTCAGCGCGTCGGGAGACGTCTACCTCGCCCTAAAGAACGGGACCCAGCTCAATCTCACCTCGGCCGCCACGACCTCGATCGACGGCTTCTACCGGCGGGCAACGCTGGATCCCGACGGGGTTTTCCGGCCGTACCTGTACCCGAAGAACGGCACGGCGACCGGGAGCTGGGGGGAGGGGTGGACCGCCGTCGCCAGCATCCCATCTCCCTGCATCACTAATGCTGACCTTGGCAGCGGGTCCTGCGGATTCAACAGCTACTGCGTGGTCGACGGGAGCCAGCGGCCGGACTGCAGGTGCCCTCCGCGCTACTCCTTCATCGATCCGAGCCGCAGGTACAAAGGCTGCGCGCCGGACTTCCCGCCGCAGAGCTGCACGGCCGACGATACCAGCGATTTCGGGTTCTTGGAGGTGACGGACACCGACTGGCCCATGATGGACTACGAGCATAACAACAATTTGAACGAGGACCAATGCCGAAACATCTGTTTGAGTGATTGCTTCTGCGCGGTCGCGATCTACAGAGGCAGCGATTGTTGGAAGAAGAAGCTGCCCCTCTCGAATGGACGGATGGGGAGCGACATAGGCGGGAAGGCCCTCATCAAAGTATCCAAAGCCAATAGCACTATCAACTCTGGACCGCAACCCTGCACGAACGGAGGAGAAGGGAAGAGCGATCGAAGTACCTTGATCCTTGTTGAATCGATTCTTCTAGGAACCTCTGCCTTCCTCAATCTTCTCTTAATTGCCGTCATCTTTATGGTGACCCTCTGTTACAACAAAAGGAATCGGAAGCTCGAGCCGGCCGATCCGAGCATCTCTTGGGGGCTGAACTTGCGAGCATTCACTTACAAGGAGCTAGAGGCGGCCACAAATGGGTTCAGCGACGAACTGGGCAGCGGCGCCTTCGGCATCGTCTACAAAGGGCTCCTACCGTCTTCGGAGCCGAGGTTGCACATCGCGGTGAAGAAACTCGACAGGCTCCTGGCGAAGGAGACGGAGAAGGAGTTCACGAACGAGGTGAGAGCAATCGGGCAGACCCACCACAAGAACCTGGTGAAGCTGTACGGGTTCTGCAACGAGGGGGAGAACCGGCTCCTGGTCTACGAGTACATGAGCAACGGGTCGCTGTACGTCTACCTGCTCGGCGGCGGCGGCTCGCCGCCGGGATGGAACCACCGTATCGGTATCGCGATGGGGATTGCGAGGGGGCTCCTTTACCTGCACGAGGAGTGCAGCGCCCAGATCATCCACTGCGACATAAAGCCGCAGAACATCCTGCTGGACAACGGTGGCGCCGCGAAGATCGCGGACTTCGGGCTGGCGAAGCTGCTGAAGACCGACCAGACCCGGACGAACACGGGGATGAGGGGGACGAAGGGGTACGTGGCGCCGGAGTGGTTCAAGAGCATGGCGATCACGGCGAAGGTGGACGTGTACAGCTTCGGGGTGATGCTGCTGGAGATTGTGTGCTGCCGAAGGAACTTGGAGCCAGAGGCGGGGGAGGAGGAGGCGGTGCTGACCTACTGGGCGTACGACTGCTACAGGGACGGGAGGGTTGACCTGTTGGTGGCGGGGGACGGGGAGGCGGCGGCGGACGGGAGGAGGGTGGAGAGGTTCGTGAAGGTGGCGATTTGGTGCATCCAGGAGGAGCCGTCGATGCGGCCGTCGATGCACAAGGTGACGCAGATGCTGGAAGGGTCGGTGGAGGTGGCGGTGCCCCCTGATCCTTCGTCGTACATCAGTTCTCTCTCATGAAGATCCACCGTCCATCTCTTGTGATGCTCTTTCGATCGAGAAATCTCCTGCTCTGCTTTGAAAAATGCTTTTTGTTGGCAAAAACCTTATTGTATTATTCATTTACCCCCCTATATATAGGCATAATTGGAGGTTGGGAGAGAGACGGGGAAATCTCTTATCCCATGAATCTAGGGGTATTTATCCGGTGGGCATCCATATCCGATGCAACCACCGTTTCATAACACTCCCCCTTGGATGACCACCATTTATCAATGATTGCCTCATTAAAACCTTTGATGGAAAAACCCAGTGGGAAAAATCCTATCAAAGAAAAAATAGTACAACCTTAGTTCTTCAGGAACAAGTTCTTCAGGAACTATGGTGGGTGCGCATAATGCTGCCTCGTTAAAACCTTTGATGGGAAAACCCTGTGGGAAAAAACCCTACCAAAGAAAAAAGAGTACAGCGCGCATAAATTTGCATCTTCAGGATGCCCTCCGCCTAACAATTTCATTACCATTATTACATCTCTCCCCCTGATTATATCTCCTCCTGATTACATTATTATATCTCTCCCCCTGATTATATCTCCTCCTTATTACATCAATTTGTTTGGTGATTGAGCCGTCGCAGTCCGATGCCGTACACCATCTTCTGGAAAGTAGACTTGGGCAAAGCTTTGGTGAAGAGATCCGCAAGATTGTCGCTTGACCGTACTTGCTTGACTTCAATCTCCCTTTTCTTCTGAAGTTCGTGGGTGTAGAAAAACTTTGGTGAGATGTGCTTTGTTCGATCTCCCTTGATGAAGCCAGCTTGAATTTGAGCAATACATGCGGCATTATCTTCATGGATAACTGTCGGCTCTTTGGTAACGGATGCCAACTGGCAACTACTTCTGATATGTTGCACAAGTGACCTCAACCATACGCATTCTCTACTTGCTTCATGCAGGGCTAATATTTCAGCATGGTTCGATGATGTAGCCACAAGTGTTTGTTTGGTCGATCTCCAAGAAATAGCTGCATTGTTATTCAAAAATACATACCCTGTTTGGGATCGACCCTTATGGGGGTCAGAGAGAAAACCTGAATCTGCATAACCAATCAAGTGAGGAGTACCACAAGAATAAAATAATCCCATATCGGTGGTTCCTCGCAAATATCTAAATATTTGCTTTATTCCATTCCAATGCCTAAGAGTCGGTTCTGAACTGTATCTAGCTAATAGATTAACAGAAAAGCATATATCTGGTCTAGTACATTGAGCTAAATACAATAAAGCACCAATAGTACTTAAATACGGTTTTTCAGAACCAAGAATAGTTTCATGTTCCTCTTTAGGTCTAAATGGATCTTTATGAATATCAAGAGGTCTAACAACCATGGGAGTGCTTAGTGGGTGACATTTATCCATATTAAATTTCTTTAACAAATTTTCAGTATATAAGGATTGATGTACTAGAATCCCACTAGAGTTACGCTCGATCTGCAGGCCGAGACAAAACTTAGTATCACCAAGTTCTTTCATTTCAAACTCCCTTTTTAGATAATCAGAAGTTTTCTTGAGCTCTTCTGGAGTCCCAATCAAGTTTATGTCATCCACATAAACTGCAATTATAGTAAATCCATTTTCTGATTTCTTTATGAAAACATATGGGCATATGAGATCATTCTTATAACCTTCCCTAGACAAGTATTCACTAAGGCGATTGTACCACATCCTTCCGGATTGCTTCAGGCCGTACAATGCTCGTCTTAGCTTTATCGAGTGCGCACTCTTTGATGTTGCTTCAGGCAACTTGAATCCTTCTGGGACTTTTGATATAAATATCTGTGTCTAGGTTCCCGTATAGGTATGCCGTTACGACATCCATTAGTCTCATCTCTAGTTTTTCAGAAACTGTGAGACTAATGAGATATCTAAATGTAACTATATCCATAACAGGGGAATAGGTCTCTTCATAATCAATCCCGGGTTTCTGCAGGAATCCCTGGGCTACAAGCCTTGCCTTATATCTAGCGATTTCATTATTTTCATTTCTTTTTCTTACAAACACCCATTTGAAACCTACAGGGTTTACGTTATTTGGTGTTTGTACTATAGGTCCAAATACTCCACGTTTCTTGAGAGATTCAAGTTCAGCTTGAATAGCTTCTCTCCATTTTGGCCAATCAGTTCTATGTCGACATTCATAGATACTACGTGGTTCATTATCTTCATCATCGCCCTTTGTTATTTCAGTAGCTACTTTGTATGCAAATATGTCATCGATGACTATTTCCTTTCGGTCCCAAATTTCACCCCTCATATGGAATATTGAGCTCTCATTATTTGGTACCGGTACCTTATCCATAATCACTGCAGGGATCTCTTCAGGAGTTTGAGGGAAATTTGGCCGTTGGGAAATATTTTCTTCTGGAAAAATATGGTCCATAATCTCTTCTGGAGCATTATGACCAGGTTCTTCTGGAACCTTAACTTCTTCTGGAGTTTTAGGGCATGATTTCTCATTCAACTTCCTCTTCCGGGGAACTGAATCTTTGGAACCTATAGGTCTGCCACGTTTCTGACGTGCAGCAGTTTCATTAGCGGGAGTTGGAATATTAATTCTTGCAGGTACATTCTTGGCTGGAACAAACGACTTAGTTACATTAGTTACATCATTGAAAGCATCAGGTAATTGATTTGCGATATCTTGCAAATGCAAAATCCTTTTTACTTCTACCTCACATTGGGGAGATCTAGGATCTAGATGAGACATAGTGGAAGTATTCCACGATAATTCACGCCGTTCTTCGGGAACAGGTCGTTGCCTAGAAACTTCTTTATCTCCCCCTAACGGCGGGAAGACTGTCTCATCGAAATGACAATCTGCAAATCTAGCAGTAAATAGATCACCTGTTAAGGGTTCTAAGAATCTTATGATTGAAGGTGAGTCAAAACCTATATAAATCCCCAATCTACATTGAGGACCCATCTTAGTTCTATTTGGAGGGGGAATAGGGACATGCACAGCACATCCAAACTTTCTAAGATGAGATATATTGGGCTGAATACCTGACACAAGTTGTGCAGGAGAAAAATTATGGTATGAAGTAGGTCTGAGTCTAACAAGATTAGCAGCATGCAAGATAGCATGCCCCCATGTAGAAATTGGAAGTCTGGATTGTAAGAGTAATGGTCTAGCTATTAATTGCAAGCGCTTGATAAAAGCTTCAGCAAGGCCATTCTGGGTATGGACATGGGGGACAGAATGTTCGACTTCTATTCCGATGGATGTACAAAAGTCATCGAAGATTTTAGAAGAGAATTCAGCTGCATTATCCAATCGGATAGATTTGATATGGTTATCAGGAAAACTAGCTCTAAGTTTTATAATCTGGGATAATAATCTAGCAAATGCTAAATTTCTAGTGGAGAGTAGGCTCACGTATGACCATCTAGTAGATGCATCTATTAGGACCATAAAATATCTAAATGGACCACTAGGAGGGTGTATAGGACCACAGATATCACCTTGAACCCTCTGCAGGAAGGTAGGTGATTCTGTCTCTATTTTCTTAAAAGAAGGTCTAGTGATTAACTTCCCTTGGGAACAAGGGTCACAAAAATGGTCATTTGGAAAAGTCAAACTTCGATTGTTAAGAGGATGACCATAGGAATTGTAAATGATCTTTCTAAGCATACCGGACCCTTGGTGACCTAATCTATCATGCCAAAGGACCAAATCTTCAGGATTTGGGAACTTCTGGTTCAAGTGAGTGGCATAGGACTCCATAACCCCAATGTGGGTAAAGTATAACCCTAAAGATAGGGTTGAGCATTTTTCTAGTATTGAAATATGCTCTCCGTTTTTAGATGTGATGCAGAGGTATTCTAGATTGCCTTCATTTGTAGTTTCTAAATGATATCCATTTGCTCGGATGTCTTTGAAACTCAGTAAATTTCTTCTGGAATTTTCTGAGTATAGAGCATCATTAATTAGCAAATGAGTACCATTGGGTAAAAGTATATGGGCTCTTCCGGACCCTGTAACTATGTCAGTAGGGCCAGCCACTGTAGTAACCATACGTGAATTATATTCAAGATTTGTAAAGAATTTTCTGTGTTTCAGTATGGTATGTGTTGTTGCACTATCTATCAGGCAAATCTCTTTGCAGTTGGTTATCGTTCCTAAATGATAAGTTATGAGTCAATAAATACCATAAGCGAAGTATCAATGATAAAACTTACTAACACAATTTCTAAGTAAAATCACCAGAACGACAATATAAATTGATAATATCCAACAGAATATAAAAATTACTCAACAATGTCTGACAGAATAAAAACTACTGAGTAATGTCTGACTGGAAATAAAAACTACTTAGCAATGTTTGACAGGGAATAAAAACTACTTAGCAATGTCTGACGAAATAAATAAAAGAAAAAACTAAAGTCTTCAGAGATCCCAAGATTCAGGGATTTAATGTGCCATCGTCTAACTCATCAAAGTAATCTGAACTTTCCAGGTACGATGTCTTCAGGGCATCGGTCTGCTTCTGGTAATCTTCAGGCCACTCATTGTTTTCTCATGTTTACTGGCACGACAGTTTCTAGACCAATGTCCTTCCTAGGACCCTAATTATCATCTCTTCCAGGATGATACTGGTGTCCACCTCTTCCAGGATGGTCTTTACCTCTTCCAGGGTAGTTAATTGCGTCCTTCGTTGCCATGTCTTTCACCTCTCCTTCCTATGCCTCTACCCCTACCTCTATGGATATCATTGACATTTGCTTCTGGCAATGCCAATGATCCAATGGATCTAAAATTATAATTCTTTAACAGTAGGGTATTATGTTTTTCAGCGATCAGGGGAACTTATATGAGTTATGAGTACTTCTGGTACTTCATTCCCCTGTATTGCTGTTGTAGAATGATATTATTTGGGTAGATAGCGTTTTATCGTTCGCTCTTTGCTGCAGGCAAAGTGATCATCTTCTGGTGATCGTAGCGTTTCTTGAGTGCCTTCCAGAGATCTGTAAGATCTAGTATGTTCATATATACATTCTTCAGATCGTGTATGTGGTGCCTAAGGAAGATGAGGGCAAACTATCTACTCGCCAATTCAGAAAATTACTTTCATTGACATTTAATGCATGAAAGTCTAATTTTGTAATGTTTGACATCTGAAGATTTAATAAAGATTAACATTAATTACTATGATTATCATATTCCACATATAAAGGCATGTTGTAGAAAACAAGTGACATGCCATGGACAAAAGCCTATTAATACTCAGTATTAATAGGATCCTTTTTAGAAACCACTTGCCAAGGTAGAGCGGGTTCTATGGAACCGTCATGCGCCTTGCCAAGCTTTTCTAAAAAGGTACTAATTGCTTAAATACAACTAATGCAGAGAATAACATATTATGCACATGGAACACAAGATAAATATACAGTATAGAGTCTGTTACAATTAAGGACAATTATGTCCTTATTTGTAAAACAGATATTGCATATTAGTCCCTTAGGGGCTAAGCTGTTAAATATATAAATAATGTATGTGAAATAGCAAAATCTGACCGTACCGATGCTTCCGGAACGGTTTGGATACCCAAGCTCCGTATATAGATTGAACAATTTACCTATAGATCGGGCTTACAATAACAGGATAGAACTGAAGGTATAGATTAAATCAGATAGTAAAGTATATGTGGATGCATGCAAAATTAGATGGGTCGGGTCTGCTAGATAGCATTCGGGTCGGGTATATACATGCAGTTGGGTCTGTATCAATCCAGTCGGGTCTGTATAAACCCAGTCGGGTCGGGTCTGATATAAAAGCAGTCGGGTCTGCCATATACGTGCAGTCGGATTTAATACACAGGCGGGTCGGGTTTAGCCATTAAATAGCTAACGGGTTTAGCCATTAATACACAGTCGGGTCGGGTTCGGTTATGAACACTGTTCATCTTCTCTGTAAAAAAAAAACACCGGAAACCCTAAAACGGGCCGGACCGGGTGCGCTCGTCGGCGCCGCTCGCGCGCAACAGCATGCACGCGGGCGCTGCCCGCTGTCGCGCCCGCCGTCGACGTGCGCGAGCGCAGCCGCCACCGCTGCCTCCCCCGGTCGTACGGCCGCTCGCACGCGGGCGCTGCCCGCTGTCGCGTCCGCCGTTGACGCGCGCGAGCGCAGCCGCCAACGCTGCCTCCCCCGGTCGTACGGCCGCTCGCACGCGGGCGCTGCCCGCTAGGTGAGAGAAGGTCTCTGATAGATAGTGCAACTGAGCAGTAGAGCGTACCTGTCTCATCGTGCCGGGCTCGGATGGATCGGGTCCACGTGATCGGAGACGGAGTTGGAGTCGGGGTCGGGGTGGACGAGAGCCGGAGTTGGGGTGGATGTCTCCTGCGACGGGATCTCTCTCTTCTTCTCTCCGATCGTGCCGGCTCGGGTGGGTCGTTCGTGCCGGAGTCGGAGAGGATGACTGGACGAGATCCGGAGGTCTAGGTGAGAGAAGGTCTCTCTCTTCTTCTCTTCCTCTCTCTCTCTCTCTCTCTCTGCAATGGGTCGGACGACGTGCTTCACGTATCGTGCTGATAACGTGTTGGGAAAAACCTTATTGTATTATTCATTTACCCCCCTATATATAGGCATAATTGGAGGTTGGGAGAGAGACGGGGAAATCTCCTATCCCATGAATCTAGGGGTATTTATCCGGTGGGCATCCATATCCGATGCAACCACCGTTTCATAACACTTTTTGCTTAGTGAGAGTAGCTGAGCGTCAATGTATTCGCATAACTGTTGTATACTTTCCTGTCGTATGGGAGTTTCAATACTAACTAGTTAATTTGCTACTATGATTTCATTTGTGCATTTTTGCCATTTTTAGGGGAGTTGTTATTCTCCCTTCCTTCTCCCTCTCCACCCTCCTTCTTCCTCCTCCTCTTCCTCTGTCAGCCTTGTGCCGAGGGGGGGGGGTGCCAGTGGTGGTTGTACCCTTATCAATTTGTCTGGGAGGCCTCTATTTCAAGACCCTTAAAAATTCTAGAAACATTTTAAGCGGAGTTTAACTCCTTTTTTAGGGTTCATATAAGGGGTAGGGGCTAGGTTACTGGCAGTTAGTTTTTTGATTCAACGACCTAGCTTGATAGGATCTGGTGTTCTAATTTAGCTGAATCCTCTCTGAATCACAAGCCATATCCAAACAAAGCTATCAAAAGTGATTCGAAGTGTATGTAAATGCCAACGACAAAGGATCATTAAGGAATTGATCAAATAGATGATCAAAGCTTCGATCTATCGAAATCATCTGTCGTGAAATGAGAGAACACAACACAACACAACACCATGATTTATCGTTAGGGTTAAGGGTAGTAGTCATCGAGGTTAGGGTTATGGTAAGTGTTTATGGTTAGGGTTAGGGGTATGGGTTAAAGTAATTAGGATTGGGTTAGGGCTATTGTTATGGGGTAGGGTTAGGGTTAATGGTTATGGTTAAGTGTTTATTGTTAGGGTTAGATTTTAAGGTTAGGTTAGAGTTAGGGTTAGGGGTAGGGGTTAAGACTAAGGGTTAGGCTTAAGGGTAGGGGTCAAGAGGTGAGATTCTACCCTTCTCGAAACCATCATTCAAATTAAGTGGCTGGTCATAGCGACTAAACTTATAAATTGTAGGATACAAATAAAGACAACATATTTGTAATCTTTCATTGGTTAAAAAACTATTTCATCTGCTATCGAGTGAAGTTAATTGCTAGGAAGTTAGGGTTAGGGATTACACACAAGTCAAATAAACTCTATTAATCCTTAAAATAATTCTTTTAATGTGGGCCGTCTACGATCGGTATGTTTTGTAGATCCAATACTTGCATCATTCATTTTGTTGTATGTGGCATTTATCTGATGGAAATATTTCTAAAGTTTTCTTTTTGTGGCCTCTAGCTTTGCTCACATAGATGATTCTTCACTGTTATCCAATTTTGTTCAGTAATTGGGGGGGGGGGGGGGGGGGGGGTGTTCTTTTGGACACCCACACTGCTAGTTGTCTTCTCACTTTGTCTACCGATCTTTGAATCTACCGTAATATTATTTATTCGCAGGACAATAGATTTGAGTAATTTTTTTTGAAAGGTGTGGCATTACTTGCCTTGCAATTAAATTTAATTGCCATGGACAGTATTCTTTTGTACAATAGTGGAGGGGCTTCTTTTTGGCTTCTGTTGATCTCGAAATCAACACTATGCTCTCCTTCTCGACTTCTCTCTACATATACAGGAGCAGCCATTCCCATCGAGGTCGTGGAAGTCGCACAACTTAGTGGTAATATGATCGATCCCTCTTACTCTGGAGTTTTTCAGGGCCGCTCAATGAGGATGAGACGCTCAATGACTTGGATAATGTATGAGTTGTAGAGTGTAAAAATTTTCTCTTGTAACGAAGAGTTCTCGATGAACTCGTCATACTAACGACAACCACAACGGAAGTAATTGAGTGGGAGAGAGGACAGGAGTGTAAGAGGATATGGTAGGAGGTTTGGGAGATGAAGGGGTGTAGGAGGAGATGATAGGATCTGTGGATAATGAAGGTGATAAAGGGGTAATACATAGTACGTACCTTGGTCCCCAACTAGCCATTGGAAATTAGCTCTTGAGGTCCAACGGCTACTATACAACGGCTAGTTGGGATGGGTCTAACTACATCATAGAAAAAAGGTTTTTCTAAAATGAATAACCATAAACTTGTTACGAGAGGAAGGAAGAAGGATGCAATCGGGAATGGCGGCTGCGCTCTCACGAATCCGTGAGTGCCTCTTGTTTATTCATAACACATATATAGAGAGTTAGGGATAAGGGATAGACGTGTCGGTTAGATGTATCCCACCAAAGTGGGCAGCCACATATATCCGTAATACTCCCCCTTGGATGTCCACTTTTCAAAAACATTGCCTCGTTAAAACCTTACTAAGGAAAACCCAATGGGACAAAACCTTTAGTGAAGGAAAAAGAGTACAATGCGTTCTTCAGAAACGTAGTTCTTCAGGAACAGATTCGTCTGGAATCTCAGATTCTTCTGGAATCTTAGTGGGTGTGACTTACATTGCCTTATTAAAACCTTTCGATGGAAAAACCCTGTGGGAAAAACCTCATCGCAGAAAAAAGAGTACAATATGCAAAAGACATTCTTCTGGATGTCTCCATCTGCATCTGCAGGATGCTCCCCCTCATCTTTATCATATATTCTATTACAAGCATTGCTTATATCAATCTTCAAAAGAAAAATACTCCCTCCCTACTAATACATTAAGATGCTACTTCTCATCCTGTTAATACATCAATTTCGAATAACATTCATATGCCCTGTTGGTGAAGTCTCCTCATGCCAATCTGATGCACCAACTTTTGGAATGTAGACTTTGTAAGCGCCTTGGTGAAGAGATCTGTCAGGTTCTCAATTGACTTTATCTGTTTTATAATAATCTCTTCCTTCTCTTGGAGTTCATGGGTGTAGAAAAAATTCGGGGAGATGTCCTTGGTCCTGTCGCCTTTGATGAAGCCACTTTGAATTTGAGCTAGGCATGCTGCATTACTATTAAGAAACACATACATGTTTGTGATCTCTCGTTATGGGGATCAGATAAATAACCAGAGTCTACATATCCAACTAGGTTAGTCATTTTACATGAATAGTATAAGCTAATGTCAAATGTCCCTTTTAGGTATCTAAATATATGCTTTATACCATTCCAATGTCTACGTGTAGGTGCAGAGCTATATCTAACAAGTAGATTAATAGAAAATAAAATATCAGGTCTAGCGCATTGAGATAAATAAAGAATTATACATATTGCACTTAAATAGGGTACTTCAGGACCCAAGACGTCTTTATTTTCTTTTCTATGCCTGTATAGGTCTTTGTTAACATCTAAAGACCTTACAACCATAGGTGTACTAAGTAAATAACATTTATCCATATTAAATCTCTTCAGGAGATTTTCAGTATATTTTGCTTGATGGACTAAGATCTCATCCTTGTTGCGTTCGATCTGCAGGTCGAGACAAAATTTTGTCTCACCCAAGTCTTTTATTTCAAACTCTTTTTTAAGGTAGCCAGCAGTCTTCTCAATCTCTTCGGGAGATCCTATTAAATTTATATCTACATATACTACTGCTATTGTAAATCCATTCTGGGATTTCTTAATAAATACGCATGGGCATATAGGGTCATTTTTATAGCCTTTCCTAGACAGATATTTACTGAACCGATTGTACCACAATCTTCCGGATTGTTTTAGACCGTACAATGCTCGTTTTAATCTAATTGAATGCATATTTCTAGATTAAGAGTTTGGTAAATCAAATCCTTCAGGGATTTTCATGTATTTTTCACTGTCTAGGTTACCATATAGGTAGGCTGTCATTACATCCATAAGTCTCATGCTTAATCTTTCAGAGACAGCTAGACTTATAAGATACCTGAATGTAATGGAATCCATAACTGGGGAATATGTTTCTTCATAATCTATCCCAGGTCTCTACGAGAATCCTTGAGCAACTAAGCATGCTTAATATCTTTGGATCTCGTTCTTTTCATTTCTTTTTCTAACAAACACACATCTAAAACCTACAGGGTTTACTCCTTTTGGGGTTTGTATTATAGGTCCAAACATTTCACGCTTTGCGAGGGAATCCAATTCCGTTTGAATTGCATCCTTCTATTTTGACAATCTTTACTTTGTTAATATTATAGGATTATGCGTGGTTCAGTGTCATTATCATCATCCTTTATTATCTCATTTGTCATAGCATATAAGAATATATCATTGATGACTATTTTTTTTCTATTCCATATTTCCCCTGAGTATGTGTAGAACACAGATATCTCATCATTGTTGGGTACCGGTACCTCTTTCCCAGTCTCTTCTAGGATCTGGGGTATAACCTCGACTGGAGCGATATGCTTTAATTTGGGGAAATTAGATCTTTGATTCATGACATCTTCCGAACCATCATAAATCTTCTCTTCAGGAGATTTTATATTATGAACAGCTTCTTCAGGAGCTGTAAGGTGTGATATGCTATTTAATCTCCTCTTTCGGGGAGCTAAATCTTTGGAACCTATAGGTCTGTCATGCTTCTGGCGTGTGTCAGACTCATTTGTTGCCTTATTCTTACTTAGGATATCAATCCTAGCAGGTACATTCATAGGTGGTATGTGTGATTTAGTTACTTTTGCAGCATCATTGAATGCATCTGGTAACTTATTTGCAATAGATTATAAGTGTATTATTCTCTTGACTTCATGCTCATATTGGGGAGTCCTGGGGTCTAGATGAGACAGAGTGGAAGTATTCCATGATAATTCATATTATTCCTCTTGGACGTGACGTTTATTATCTTTCTTATCTCCCCCTAACAACGGAAAGACTGTCTCATCAAAGTGACAATCCGCAAACCTTGCGGTAAAAATGTTACCTGTTAAGAGTTCTAAATATTTGAGAATTGAAAGAGACTCAAACCCTATATAAATTCCCAATCTACGTTGAGGACCCATTTTAGTTCTCTTTGGTGGGGGAATAGGAACATACACTGCACATCCAAATTTTCTAAGATGAGAAATATTTGGTTGATTTCCAAATACTAATTATGCAGGAGAGAACTTATGATATGAAGTTGGTCTAACTTTGATCAAGGATGCAGCATAAAGAATTGCATGGCCCCAAACACTAGTAGGTAATTTTGAATGCATTAGGAGGGGTCTAGCAATCATTAGAAGTCGTTTGATCAAGGATTCTACTAAACCATTTTGTGTATGAACATGAGGTATACGATGTTCAATCTCAATCCCTAGTAATAGACAAAAAACATCAAAAGCTATAGAGGTAAATTCTGCTGCATTATCCAGCCTAATAGATTTGATGGTCTGGTCAGGAAAATATGCCCTCAACTTAATAATTTGTGCTAGTAAGTTGGCAAATGCAAGGTTTCTAGTCGATAAAAGGCATACATGAGACCATCTAGTTGAGGCATCTATTAAAATCATAAAGTATTTAAAAGGTCCACTAAAGGGGTGAATTGGTCCACATATATCTCCCTGGATTCTATGAAGAAAAGAAGGTGATTCAGACTCAACCTTCAGAAATGATGTTCTGGTAATAAGCTTACGTTGGGAGCAAGGGTTACAAGCTAACTCACTAGGTATGTGATAATATGCTAAAGGATGACCACAAGAGTTTTCTATGATCTTTTTCATCATTGTTGTCCCAGGATGTCCTAGACGATAATGCCAAATATTAAAAATTATAGAATTATGGAGCTTCTGGCTCACTATTTGTCTTGGATTAGTACTGATCTACTGGCTCATGTTTGCATGTGACTCAACAATCCCAATATGAGTGAAGTATATCCCTAAGGATAAATTGGAGAATTTCTCTAGAGTAAACTTCTGCTTTTCAACACTAGAGGTTATACAAAGAATTCATTGTTCCCCTCGCTCAGGGTTTTTATGTGATACATATTTGCTCTTATATCTCTGAAACTGAGTAAATTTCTTTTAAAGTTACTAGAGTATAAGGCAGATTGTATAAAGATATGGGTTACATTAGGTAACATTAGGTGTGCTCTACCGGAGCCTTCTATTATCTGAGCGGGGCCAGCTATGGTCGATATTTTATTTGAACCAAAGTTAATACTTAAAAAGTATTTATGGTCCCTAAGTATCGTATGAGTAGTCGCACTATCTATAAGGAAAATGTTATCACTATTCATGTCGCCCTAGAGTTTCATTTCCTAACAAAGAAATAAAGTATTATTTGATATAAGGTTCTGGCAACTCAGATATATAGAAAATGAGAAATATTTATATTTAAGGATGATCTAAAAGATATTATACCAAATAGACGAAATATTAACTAAAAAGCATAACGATAGTAGTCTCTCACTCAAAATCTCCAAGACTAAGGCTTTAGCCTCATCTTCGGGACTAAGGTTTTGGCCTTGTCTTCAGGACTAATGTTTTGGCCTTGTCTTCAAGACTAATGTTTTTAGCCTTGTCTTCAGGACTAAGGTTTTGGCCTTGTCTTCAGGACTAATGTTTTTAGCCTTGTCTTCAGGACTATGGTTTTGGCCTTGTCTTCAGGAGTCTAGTGAGTAGATGGATTAAGAACTACCAAATTCTAGGAACATCGAGATCCTTATTGTTAAGGAACTACTGGTCCTCTATATTAAAATGTATCCGTAGCCATATTGTACTATCTTGGCTGAAGAGGGCCTAGCTCACACAAGGTTATGGATGAAGGCACACGATTATGTTGATACTGACTATTATTATTTAACCAGGATAAAGTTAATCCATACTATCAGATGAAATACGATGTAAATATAACATATCTATTTTAGACTATAAAGCAGAGACATGTTCAATAGATAAACTTGCATTAATAATTTAATTAAACAAGATATCTATCAATTGTATTGTCATAAACAGTAATAAGATGCAAAACAGTTTGAGTTTATAAAATTGGATCATACCAATGTGTCCTGAATAGTCCAAATAGCCCAGATCTATATTTGGATCGTCTAGATCCGGTCTAGATCGAGTCCACGATCACATAACTAAAATCGATGGTCCATATTAAATATGTATTAACTTATTTAAATTGATAAGATCGGACCATACCGATGAGTTCGGAATGGCCCAAATACTCAATAACCATATATAGATCGCTGAAAACGGATCTATATTCGACTCGAGATCACAATATCAAATTAAACGGTTCAGATTAAAAACATATATTAAATAGTTTAAATTTGTAAAATCAGATCGTACCGATGCGTCCAAAATGGTTCAATTAGTCAAGATCCGTACTTGGATCGATCAGATCGGGCCAAGATTAGGGCCACAATCACAAAATAAAATTGACGGTCTATATTAAATCAGACAGATAAATACATGTGAATGCATGTAAACTTAGATGGGTCGGGTTTGTATTAACCACAGTCGAGTCGGGTCTACTATATAACAGTCGGATCTGATCTGTTGTATACAGTTGGGTCGGATCTGATGTACACAATTGGGTCGGATCTGATGTATACAATTGGGTCGGGTCTGGACGAGTTGTTGTTGGTTTTAACTGAAAATCAAAACTAAGAAAAAAAAAACCCTGATACAGTATATCTTCTCCGACTGTTACGAAGAAGAAAAAAAACTGAACGATCGACGTCGTCGCCCCAAAACCGGATCGACTGCCACCACTCACGTGCGTAGCCCGCCGAAACTCGCGCGCGCTGACCACCTCGCGCTGTCCTTTGCCGCCGCTCGCACAGGCGCTGTTCGCGCAACCCGCTGCCGGCGCTCGCGCAGCCCACTGCAGGTGCTCGCGCAGCCGGCGCTCACGCAGCCCGCTGCCGGTGCTCGCGCAGCTGGCAGTCACGCAGTCGGCGCTCACGCAGCCGGCGATCACGCATCCGGTGCTCACGCAGCCCGCTGCCAGTGCTCGCGCACCCTGCTGCTGGTGCTCGGGGTACCATGCCAGATGGGAGGGGAGGTTCGAGGGGCGTACCTCACAGAGAACTCTGGCTGTCTGTGATGGTTTTCCAAGTCTCGTTCCTCTCTTTCTCTTGCGCGTGGTGTGCGTCAGGCGGGGCTTGGTGAGCTCGTGCTGATAATGTGTTACGAGAGGAAGGGAGAAGGATGCAATCGGGAATGGCGGCTGCGCTCTCACGAATCCGTGAGTGCCTCTTGTTTATTCATAACACATATATAGAGAGTTAGGGATAAGGGATAGACGTGTCGGTTAGATGTATCCCACCAAAGTGGGCAGCCACATATACCCGTAACAAAACTCGCCTTGAAAAAAAAAAAAATTATCCGGAGGGAGGTGCTTAGCCATAAGTCCTTATAACAAAATCATTTTTAGCTAAATTAAGACATCATTTTGGTTATCCATCGGATACCTCCCCGAAATACCATTTTACAGTAAGTCCCTCCAACCGTTGGTTTGACTTTTTCAAACCGTCCAAATGACAAAAATACCCCCACCTGATTGCACGGTATTATGCAGAACTTTGCCATAGTGATTTCATGATACCAAAATTTTTTAAAAGCAAGATTTATCAAAAAAACAAAATAAAAATAAAAATATTCAGTGAGATTCCTAAAAAACAAAAGTGATTTCACTGTAACAAGAGTAACAATTTGCAATGCAAAAAATATTAATTGCTACAGTGATTTAACTGTAGTAAAAAAATAGCAAGATTCCTTAAAAAATAATTAATTTCTATAGTGATTTCACTGTAGCAAGAGTTACAATTTGCGACGCAAAGAGTATCTATTGATACAGTGATTTTGTGTCAATACATCCGGATTCTATATACTTTCTGTACAGCCACATGTTGGGGTAAAATGGGTACTGAAAAATATTTTGGTTACAGAGGCGTTTTTCACAACCAAAATGTTGTCTGTCCTTTAGCCATCACAGAATCTGCTGCAAGGACCTTAGACAAATTACTATCTTTTTCTTTTCTTTTCTTTTTGTTTTGTTTTGTTATGTTTTGTTTTTTTTTTTTTTTTTGGGGGGGGGGAGGGGGGTTATTAGACTACAGCTCCTCTAACCAACTTAGCATTAGGATAAACCTCTCATTTTTTAAAAATCCCGAGACCACCTGGCCTCACATGCTCTCCTTCTCTCTTGATCAACCATGGTGGAGGCGATAAACTTGAACGGCGGAGGCAGCAACGGGACGAGTGGTGGCGGCCGCGACTTCCTCCTTAACGGCATCGACCTCGACCCCGATGATCTGCTCTTCAACAGCGTGAGTTGCAGCTACTGGCGGCGAGCTGCAGAGACGAGAGACCGGCGGTAAAAGGGGTTCGGATTATGTTTATAATTCCTTCTAGGGTTCATCCCATGGCCTGTAGATCTTAGGTTAGGAAGGTTCGGTTAGATCCGATGGCGGCAGAGGACTCGATTAGGAGCAGCTCTGGCGGGCGGCGAGGGGTACGGTTTAGTTTTACGATGAGTGGCAGTAAAGCATAAATTTGAAGTAAGATGAGGGGTATTTTTGTCCACAAGGGTTTGAGCCCAAATGAAAAGGCTGTCGGGCCTGCAACTCAAAACGATTTTCAAAGAAGGGCTTTTCACAAAGCCCCCCATTTCTTTTTAATGGTAGACAATGGAAGGACTCGAGTCAACTCTGCCAGTTCCAAAAGGCTTGGTGGCTCCTTGAGTTGTTTTCAATTTTTACTTCAGTCCCTTTCTTTCCTCCCATCCAGTGCGTAAGATCCCCCGACAAAAAGCTAAAACACGTGATATAATACTCACCGATCGTTTTCGACCCAACTAGTTGGAAACACAGGCGAGGCCAAGCAGCCCAAGGGTGCGGAGTAGGGGTGGCAATGGGTCGGGTCGGGTTGGGTTCGGGTCGGGTTGAGACATAGGTATAAGGGCAAAACATCCAACCCGAACCCGACCCGTTTAATAAATGGGTCAAAAACTTAAACCCGAACCCGACCCGCCTAATAACGCGTTGACCCGACCCGACCCGTTTAACCCGTTTACTAAATAGGTCGGGTCGTGTCGGGTCGGGTTGGGTCAACAAACCTATGTAAACCTGTCGGGTTGGGTCAAGACGGGAGGGATTGGGCCAGGTTTGATCGGGTTGGTTCAAATTGGGTCAGGTCAGTTCGGGTTGGGTCAACAGAACGTATGTAAACCTGTCGGGTTGGGTCAAGACGGGAGGGATTGGGCCGGGTTGGATCGGATTGGTTCAAATTGGGTCAGGTCAGTTCGGGTTGGCTCGGGTCGGGTCGGGTCGGGTTGACACGACCCATTTGGTAAACAGGTCAAGTCGGGTCAATCGGGTTGTAAGGACAAACCCGAACCCGACCCATTAAATAAACGGGTCAATCGGGTCGACCCGTTTATGACCCGAACCTGTTTAGAGCAAACCCAAACCCGCTAACTTCGGGTCGGGTTCGGGTCGGGTCAAGGATTGCCACCCCTAGTGCGGAGGAGATGTGTTTGTGAAACAGGACATCACAGCCGTCCATTACGCCCGCGATTTGTGATGGTAGCCATCCGTGAGTGTGTGAATAAAAAATATACCCAAGAATTACCACGTGGACATGATCACAACTGCCCAATAACCCACGATGCGTGGTCGTAGTAGCTCAATTTCATGAAAAAAAAAAAGGGTGTGTATGTGTATCAGTGACTGGCTAAGGCCCGTCTAACTGACCTTGTAATTCGTTAAACCCTGACTAAGTTTCGTTTAGTTAAATCCTTTCATAACCATTTTTTTTAAATGTCAATTTTACTCAGGTATTTATTCGATAAGAGTATGTCCAACGGGCTCCTATTGCTTTCATCCTTCGGAATTGTAGGGAAAGAAAATGGTCCCCAATGAAAAATGCCACTCCAACGGTCTTCCAAACCTTTCACGGAGTAGAGAAAGATTAGATAGGGGCCCCCCACGCTTGAATAAAACAAATTATGTTTTTTTTTTTAATTTTTAAAACAACCCCCCTATCAAGTATTACTTCATAGATTTTTGATTTTTTTTTTTTTCATGAGAAATAGGGAGAGATTTGAGGAGCCCGTTGGAGTGCTCTCAATTCCCACTCCATACTTTGCTTATGTGGCATTTAAGAGCCCTAATAATATGGAAGGAACCTGGGAGCCCGTTGGAGATGCTCCAAGTACATAATGATTTTTATATGACAAATTACAATAATATTTCAAATATGACATGTCATGCATTAGAATTAATAAACGATCGACACCTAATTACTCTTTCTATAAATAAATAAAAGTAACTCCTAGTGTTTATGGATAAAGTTTACGATGATCGACCCATACTTACTATGATGGAAAGATAAATCATTATTTGTTGTTTATAGAAAGGGAGTGTTCGTCCTCGTAATACATCAATTTCGCTCACATTAAAGGGCTCTCAAGAGAGCAAAAGGGGACTCGACTCTTCTCCCTTAATGAAAAAGACTAGCAACTAGCCGGTAGTGCTGGAGATGCGCGATGCAGTATCAATGACCACGATGTGCACACATTGCCCACTTGACCAAAGTTTCCTTGTGCATCACGATCGTTGCTTCTATTGTAAAATTATTGTGTGTGGGCCATGTGGAGACAAAAATCAAAAGGCCGGCTTGAACCATGTATGTGATACGCTTTCTTTAAAATGTTTATTCGTGCCCTCTCAATTCTTTGAGAATACTAATGGGTTCCAGGATACGACAAGTCTTTGTGTTTCTGTGTGCAGTAACCATGAATAAAGCACCTAAGAACGAGACATGAATATGTTACTATCTGATAGAGTATTGTTGTAGGGAAAGAGAGGCTTGAATTCCAGATACTGTCAATGCCTGATATGCAGGGCCTCCATATATAGAACCTGAGGTACCTATTGTCAGGCCCAAAACTGCACCGGCCCACTTAGCAAACGAGTGCTCCAAGTACCCTTTAGGCCAACCGTCCAGTCCAACTATTCTATAACCGTCCCATTCAGGTCGACCCGATCCACTGGGTCTTTGCCCAAGGCACGCGAGCGCATGCGATGCATCCCATCGGACATGAGTCAAGTGCATCACAAAACACCCCTTGTTCATTCCACACAAATGAGCTAGAGGAGTTTCCATATATATCCATCTAGCCCCCCCCCCCCCCCCCCCCCCCCCAAAAAAAAAAAAACAATGTGGGACTAAAGATCTCATCAAACAAAGATAATTGGAGTTAAAGAGGTTAGATAAATATATTTCACTTTGGTCAAAGACTGTTCGTGGAAAGTTTAAAATCAAAATTTTGAATAAAAAATTTAAAATTCAAGATAAAATCATTCCTTGTTTATGCTTTTAAACCAACGATAAAATTACCACGCTTCACCTTATATTAACCAAACCTAACAGCTTTCGCATCGCACGTGCCTGGGCGCTACTGGCCTGTTATTGGCCAATTTCGTTTCTAGGGCAGAGCCAAGGGTAGGGCAATTTGATCCATAAAAGACATTATGGACGAACGTATATTGCATTGCTTATGTTGAGAATTCAAGGATCGGTATATCAAGGACATAGTTTTTCTTTTTTTGGCCAATCAAGGCCAAAGCTATAACAGCTAAAGTAGCATTTTGCTGACAGAAGAATTGATCATATTGTTGGATATCTAACCGTTCTATACTAGCAAACTTAAGAATTAATCACGTACTTTATATTAAATAATTAATTATTTAGCAAATATGATTTTTCACACAAGCAAAATCAAGTCACAATATTCTTTTAGAAATTGTTTGCCAAGGCAGAGCGGGTTCTATGGAACCGTCATTCACCTTGCAGAACTTTTCTAAAAGAGAGAAATAGACTATCTAAATTATCTATAATTATTTAGATTTCTCTATTAGATGCAAGTCGATTATTTTAGATCTAATATTAGGACAAATGAAGAGTTAGAAACTCTGGCCTGTGGTCGAAGCGTGCTAGGCATTGTCCCAAGAAACTTATTGCCCCCCTCGTGTGGGTCTCGTGGCAATGGCTCTCGGAGATACGACGACCCCGGTCAGGCGACCTCCTTCTCGTCGGCACGACTCCAAGAAGGCTTTGCGAACCTCGTACAACTTGCAGGAACCCAGCGACTGACGATGACCTTCTCGAAGCAGGGACGTAGCACCACAGCAGAGGTTTGATCCGAGAGAGGTAGTCTCTTTAGAACAAAATGGCAGCACTACACCAAGAGCTTGAGAGAATGGGAGAGGGAGAGGCAGAGAGTAATTCCGATTTTTGGAGTATACTCATCCCATGGCTGCACCGGGCCTTATATAGGCCTCAGGCTGTTAATGGGAGGCTGAAAGAGGGGAGCGATTAATGGGCTGCGACTAAGCCCATTAACCTCGCACGTTACAACTCGCAGAGAGCAGCCTTGTAACGGCTAGCATGCAGTAACGGGTCGCATGCAGAACGGCTAGTAGTCAAAAATGAATTTCATAAATGGTAGAGGGCTTAAAAGCAAAAAACAAAAAGAGGGCAGCTGCGGACCAGTCCATTTCGGAGGTGCTATCATGTCCGGGTCCGCGGGCGCACACACACGCGCCGCCCAGCCCAAGCCCAAGCCCGGCCCGGCCCGGCCCGGCTCGGCTCGACACGGCACGCACGCGCGCGCGTGTGTGAGCTAGTAGAGCCTCTCCTCTAGTGTGATGACTAGTGAGGGGAAGTGGGCAAACCCGTATAAGTTGGTAGGGGATTTCTCCCCTTACCGATATGGGACTAAAGTTTTGTGTGGTTTTAACACACACACCCAACAATCCCCCACATGTGTTTAAAACCACTAAATATTAAATAATTTAAAATTTCAAAATGTAAAGTAAAAGGACTTTGCTGGATTCCTTATACTACGCAGTAGGTGTAGGTACCTTCCGGTTTGAACCTTCACTTAGTACAGTTGTACACATTCGTGAGTACTTGGTGGACTACGCCTTGAACCAACCTCATTTATCGGGTTTCTACAAGTAGTACACGTAGTACAGTTTTCGATGGTTCTAAGCGGGTTGCGCTATTAATGGCCATGCGCAGATATCTTTTCTTGTATGTTTCTAGGGAGCAGCCCTGGTCCCGGAGTTGTGGTCTCACAACGACATATATATAAGTAAGTCCTAATAGGGGTGTGAGCAAGGCGACACCTCGCCTCATGGGTCTTGGACTTATTAAGAGTTTTAAACTCATCCTACCCCTTGCTTTTAATAAGCACTGACGTCATAGGGACGGGAGCATTATTCAGTGCTCCTCATTTTCAATCACTACTACAGTTTGTTTCTACCCATTGAACCTCCGTGAAGTTGGATTCCCACTGTGGTGATTTTTCTTATGGGCTTAATCCCATCCCCCTCGACGACTCTAAGACCACTGTCCTAGAAAGACCCTTAGTTAGATGATCTGTCAAATTCTTTTCGGATCTAACAAAGTCTAGGGCAATTATTTGATTTTTTAGCTTATATCTGAGAGATCTATGTCTCACTTTCAGATGTCGATTTATTTTCACGTTAGCGTTTTCTTGATTATATTTATCAATAGCTGATCGACAATCATAATAGATAGATATAGCCAGTAAAGGCTTTTCTATCAATGGGATCTCATATAGAAGATCTCGAAGCCATTCTGTTTCTGTGCTAGTGGTATCTAGCGCTATCATTTCTGATTCCATGGTACTCCTGGCTATAACGATTTGTTTGGTG
Organism: Chamaelirium japonicum; assembly: GCA_947650365.1. Taxonomy (NCBI): domain Eukaryota; kingdom Viridiplantae; phylum Streptophyta; class Magnoliopsida; order Liliales; family Melanthiaceae; genus Chamaelirium; species Chamaelirium japonicum. The sequence goes on from OX393554.1 coordinate 77,952,812, forward strand.
GATTTCCAAGATATGGCTCCACCTCCTAGTAGGAATACATAACCAGTTGTGGATTTAATATCTATTGAGTCACTAATCCAATTAGCATCAGAGTATCCCTCTAATACAGCTGGATATCCACTATAGTGGAGACCATATGATATGGTTCCCTTAAGGTATCTAAAAACTCTTTCTAACGCATTCCAATGAGACTCATTCGGGTTAGACGTATAACGACTAAGTCTATTTACCGCGTAAGCGATATCGGGTCGAGTATAGTTTGCTAGCTAGAAAACCTAGCGATCCTATGATTTGAGTATACTCGCTCTGTCGTCTAGGAAGTCCAGTATTCTTTGTCAGATGGGTGTTTGGATCATATGGTGTGAATACCGGTTGGCAATCGGGATCGTAAAATTTTCTAAGGATTTTCTCGACATAGTGGGATTGGGATAACACTAAACTATTGTCCTTCCTAATGATCTTAGTGTTCAAAATAACGTCGGCTTGTCCTAGATCTTTTATGTCGAAGTTTTGGGACAAAAAATGTTTGATACTATTTATGATTTGTATGTTTGAACCGAATATTAGGATATCGTTAACATACAAACATAAAATGACAACATTATTACCATCTACTTTATGGTATACACATTCATCCGTTGTATTGATATTAAATCCATAGGATAAGATAATTTCATTGAATTTCATGTGCCATTGTTTTGGGGCTTATTTAAGTCCATAGAGGGATCGAATTAACTTACACACCTTTTCCTCTTATCCAGGTGCAGTAAATCCCTCGGGTTGGTCCATGTATATTTCCTCATTAAGGTCGTCATTCAAGAAAGCAGTCTTGACATCCATTTGATGTATGACTAGCTTATAGATTGAAGCTAAGGCGATGAGGATCCTAATCATGGTTATCCTAGCGACAGGTGAGTAGACATCAAAGTAGTCTACCCCAGGTTTTTGGGTAAAGACCTTGGCTACAAGTCATGCCTTAAATTTATCTATAGTACCGTCGGATCTAAGTTTCTTCTTAAACACCCATTTACATCCTATGGTTTTGTAACCGGGAGGTAAATTGGTGAGTTTTCATGTATGGTTTTGAACTATGGATTGGATCTCGTTATCTATGGCTTCCTTCCAAAAGGATGAGTCTATGGACTTCATTGCATCTGTATAGGTGGAAGGAGAGTTCTCCACCAGAAGTGCATAGAAGTCATCAAAGACTTTTTCGACACGGGCACGCTTACTTCTTCTTGGTTCGGTTTGGGTTGCAGGTTCAATCTGGTCTTCAGGTTCTAATTGGACTTCGGGTTCGACCTGATTAGAACTGGAGGCCTGGTTATTGGTATTAATCCTAGTGTTGATCCTAGTTTTATAAGGAAAGATATTTTCGAAGTATGAGGCATCTCTAGCTTCGATTATGGTGTTATTGGCTATTTCGTTTATTTCAGAGTTAAACACTAAAAATCGATTAGCGTTATTGTCTGAAGCGTAGCCAATAAAGATAGCATCTACAGTCTTAGGTCCTATCTTCTTCCTTTTATTATCGGGGATTTTTATCTTAGCTTGGCACCCCCACACGTTTAGATATTCTAAGTTAGGTTTTCTATGTTTTCATACTTCGTATGGGGTCAAGTCATTGTGTTTAAAGGGAATACGGTTAAGGATAAAACAGGCCGTCATTAGGGCTTCCCCCCACAAGTTCTCTAGCGCTCCAGAGCTTAGTAACATGGAATTGACCATGTTCATTAGGGTCCTGTTTTTTCTCTCCGCTACACCATTGGATTGGGGAGTGTAAGGAGCTATGATTTCATGGAGTATTCCATAGTCTTCACAGTACTCACTTAACTCATTTGAGGTGTACTCCCCTCCTCAGTCTGACCTAAGGATTCTAATGTTTTCATCTAATTGGTTCTTAACCAGAGCTCTGTAAATTTTAAATTTACTGAGTACTTTATCCTTAGTTTTAATAAGGTATAGGTGGTAATATTTTGAAGCGTCATCTATGAACGTTACAAAATATCTATTGTCACCTCTCAAGGTTCTTCCTGAATCACAGACATCGCTGTGAATTAATTCAAGTATTTTGGAGTCTCGATCGATGGTTTTAAAGGGTTTCTTAGGTTGTTTGGCTTCTACGTATATCTTACACTTGTCGAGATTCCTAGTATCAGATTTAGGAATAATGTTTAAGGTCATGAGTTTCTTAATAGAATTATAATTTACATGACCTAGTCTTTGGTGCCAAGTGACCGAAGATTCAAAATTCAGAATTGTAGACGAAGGATTAAAGACATTCAATTTAAATAAGCCATCACAAAGAAATCCTTTTCCAATAAAATTTGTTCCCTTAGTTATTACAACTTTATTGGACTCGAATACAAGCTTATACCCATGTTGTACTAACAAAGACCCACTAATAAGATTTCTCCTAATCTTCGGAACGTGGTGGACTTCGCGCAGGGTTAGGGTTTTCTCCAACGTCAGTTTCAGGTCGATCCGTCCTATCCCTAGCACACGAGCCTCAGTATTGTTTCCCATGCTTACAGCTCCTCCACCTGAGACCTGATAGGTGGAAAACAAAGATTGATCAGAGCAAACATGAATGTTAGCTCCTGTGTCAATCCACCAATCAAATGCTTGAAAAGTCATGTTAACTTCAGGGGTGAAAAGAACAGACCTGAAAGCGGTCCCAGAAGAGCCAGCTCCAGAGGTCACCATGTTGACTTGAGAGCCGGGTGGCATTTGACCATTTCTTCTTGGATTTGGAGGTGGTGCTGTCTTCTTGTAGAAGCATTGGTTGGCCATGTGATTGGTCCGATCGCAGACGTAGCAGCAACGCACTCCTTCCTTCTTTTGGTCCTTGGGATGATTTGGGTTATGGTTGCTATGATATGGCTTCTTGGTATAGGGTTTAGGCTTAGGATGGAAGGGTTTCTTCTGAAACTTGTTTCTAGGTTTTTGGAATGGCTTGGATGGTTGACCCTCTATATTGTTGACTTTAGGTTTAGATTCAGAGGATCCCTTTTTCCTGAGCCTATGTTGCTCCTCAATTCTAATAGAGTTTAGAACTTGAGTTAGGGTTAGGTCACCTTGGGTATGACTTAGGTGCTTAGAGAACTCGGACAAAGAAGCAGGTAGTTTATCTATAAGGCAGGCTATTTGGAAGGTTTCATCAAGAGTGGAACCATTCGTCTTCAGATGTTGGACTAGGTTCTCAAACTCATGAATCTGATCATTCATGGGTTTGGAGTCAACCATTTTGAAGCTGTTGAAGTCAGACGCTTTGAAGCGTTTTACTCCAGCATCATCTAGACCATACTTACGCTCTAGGGTATCCCATAGGTCCTTAGGGTTTTGAATGGTATAATAGATATCATAGAGTCTATCAGATAATGTCCCTAGGATCCTATGAAGGCCATGGTAGTTGATTTCTTCTGGGGTCCTAGTGGGAGTGTCAGTAGTTTGTTCAGTTTCAGGTTGAGAAGTAGAGGCTCGGGTACGACGAGTTTGGCTAGACCCATTGGATACTCCTGGTGTGGTTTCACCTATGGCTGACAATAACCCAAGTGTGGTTAGCCAGAATCGCATCTGGTTTTGCCACCTCTTGAAGTTATACCCGTCAAACTTCTCGGGTTTGGCACTAAAGGTTTCACGGTTTGGTGATGTCATTTCAGACCAAAGTAAGGAGTTGAAATCTGAGGATTGAAAAATAAGTTTTGTCAATTTTAAAGCACACTTAGATAGATCTGACTTTTAGAAGTCCAAATGAAACTTCCAAATCCTAACGATCAGATGGGCTCCAGGTAGGAGGTGGAGCACTAGGCTCGCTCAAATACCAAGCTATCTTGGGCAATTTAATACCGGTTTGTCAAGCCTTTCTAGACACCGTAGGTAGTGGAATATTCCAATGACGACTTTTAGTCTTTTCTATAACCTATGCTTCTAATTAACTTTTGTAGAAAATAATTTTGTAACTAGTAGCAACTAATAGATAGCACGGAATAACGTCTAATAGATGATCACGTAGGCTAATAGATGATTAGTGAGCACGTTACAAAGAAAATAATGATTAATTCTTTTAACTAATATGGATACTTATGAACGATTAAATTATAACAATAAGTTTATTGGATTGTTGGATATCTAACCGTTCTATACTAGCAAACTTAAGAATTAATCAAGTATTTTATATTAAATAATTGATTATTTAGCAAATATGATTTTTCACGCAAGCAAAATCAAGTCACAATATTCTTTTAGAAATTATTTGCCAAGGCAGAGCGGGTTCTATGGAACCGTCATTCACCTTGCGGAACTTTTCTAAAAGAGAGAAATAGACTATCTAAATTATCTATAATTATTTAGATTTCTCTATTAGATGCAAGTCGATTATTTTAGATCTAATATTAGGACAAATGAAGAGTTAGAAACTCTGGCCTGTGATTGAAGCGTGCTAGGCACTGTCCCAAGAAACTTATTGCCCCCCTCGTGCGGGTCTCGTGACAATGGCTCTCGGAGATACGACGACCCCGATCAGGCGACCTCCTTCTCGTCGGCACGACTCAAAGAAGGCTTTGCGAACCTCGTACAACTTGCAGGAACCCAGCGACTGACGATGACCTTCTCGAAGCAGGGACGCATCACCACAGCAGAGGTTTGATCCGAGAGAGGTAGTCTCCTCGGAACAAAATGGCAGCACTACACCACGAGATTGAGAGAATGGGAGAGGGAGAGGCAGAGAGTAATTCCGATTTTTGGAGTGTACTCATCCCATGGCTGCACCGGGCCTTATATAGGCCTCGGGCTGTTAATGGGAGGCTGAAAGAGGGGAGCGGTTAATGGGATGCGATTAAGCACATTAACCTCGCACGTTACAGCTCGCAGAGAGCAGCCTTGTAACGGCTAGCATGCAGTAACGGGTCGCATGCAGAACGGCTAGTAGCCAAAAAGGAATTTCATAAATGGTGGAGGACTTAAAAGCAAAAAAACAAAAAGAGGCCAGGTGCGGACCAGACCATTTTGGAGGTGCTATCGTGTCCGGGTCCGCGGGCGCACACACACACACACGCCGCCCAGCCCATGCCCAAGCCCGGCTCGGCACGGCACACACGCTCGCGCGTGTGTGAGCTAGTGGAGCCTCTCCTCTAGTGTGATGACTAGTGAGGGAAAATGGGCAAACCCTTATAAGATGGTAGGGGATTTCTCCCCTTACCGATATGGGACTAAAGTTTTGTGTGGTTTTTACACACACACCCAACACATATTAGTTCGAGACTATAGGCATCCTATCCACCCAATGAGATGTATGCCTCATATTTTCTTCTTTTCTTTTTTGTTCTTTTCTTTTCTTTCCTTCGTTGAGAAAATTACACTTTAAAGTTTGTAGAATTGTATATCAGGACTAAGGCTGCCAATGGGTCAAACTTAGGCCTAGCATAAACCTATTTTTGAGTAGGCTCGGCCCGAAAGCCTGACTCGACTTAGTATAAATGAGTCCTAAATTTGAGCCCATTGCCACCCCTAACCGGGACTCCTGTTTGCGGAATCCGCCGCTAGTATCCGCATGAGTAATTTTGTATGAGAGGGCATGTAATACCTAGTTTTTCCGAGATTAATTTTTTGCTAAGGGAAACCCCCAAAAAAAAATATTAATGTTGGAAGTTTGACAATGTTAGTTTTTTATTATGGCACCTTTATATGGTACAATGTTGCAGAGTGTACAGTGCTTGGTTGGACTTGAATCGGACTGGACCGTGGGTCCTGGGTCGAGGTCGCATGGCTACGTAGTGATGATGGTGCTTGTGCAGATGTATGCGCGCGGGTTGTTGAGTGTACGTGTGAGTACGGACAATTTAAATTAATAAATTATAATTAATTGTATGAATACTGACGACTTGGGTTTGTCTCTATAGTGACCCGTCTCCGATCGACGTAGGTCGCGACACCCAACTGGTCGTCCAATCTAGGCCGATAGAATGCCCAAGCATTGATATGACATGATAGGGTCGTCTCAATTCCTGAGACCCTTGACCTGCACACCATAGCTCCACCCCGGTCTCCCTCTTGTTCTCAGTCGTTCGATCTAAGGAATATTCTCTCTCATTCCTTGGCCATCGGACTTCGATCCGATCCACGAGATGCACCAATACAAACCCTCAATTACACACCACTCAATAAATCTATATAAAAAAGGATGGCGATTTTATGCTGACTAGGACAAAACAGAACCAAAAGCTTACTAGACAAAAAAGATCGCTGCTTACTAGACAAAACTCTCTCGTGCACGCGATCACGGTCGTTCGTTCTCTCATGTCCCCCAATCTCTCTCTCTCACTTCATCGATTTCTCTCTCTCTCACTTCATCGATTTCTCTCTCTCTCTGCCCGATCTCTCTCTCCTCGTATATCTCTCTCTTCCTCGATCTCTCACTCTCCCCGTCTCTCTCTCTCTCTCTCTATCTCTCTCTTTCTCTTTCTCTCTCTCTCTCTCTTCCCCACGATCTCTCACTCTTTCCGTATCTCACTCTCTTCCCCCAACTCTCTCTCTTTCTCTCTCTCTCTCTCTCTCTCTCCCTCCATCTCTCTCTCTCTCTTCCCCAAATCTCTATATATATATATATATATATATATATATATATATATATATATATATATATATATATATATATATATATATATATATATATCTTTCTCTCCGTCTCTCTCTCTTCCCCACGTATCTCTCTCTCCGTCTCTCTCTCTCCACCCGGTTTTCTTTCTTTCTCTCTCTTTCTTCCCTTGATCTCCCTCTTTCCATCTCTCTTTCCCACGATATATCTTCTTTGCGGGAGCTAAGCTGGCTATTTTATACCCGACGCCTCGGCAAGGGACCTATCTTAGCCTCCTAGCACAGTTGGCCAGTGAGATTGAGGATGAGAATCCATTGGAGCGCTCCCCAATAGTTTGAGACTTTCCTGATGTACTCCCTGACCAGCTCCCAGGCCTTCCTCCTATTCGAGAGGTAGAGTTCAGCATCAAGCTAGTTCCGGGGACGGCACCGATCTCAGTGGCCCCGTATCAGATGGCACCAGCGGAGCTACGGGAGTTAAGTACTCAGCTAGAAGAATTGCGGAGTCTCGGGTATATTCGCCCCAGTGTCTCTCTATGGGGTGCCCCTGTTTTGTTTGCCCAGAAGAAGGATGGTTCAAAGCGGCTCTGCATCGATTATAAAAAACTTAATGCAGTTACTGTGAAGAACTGATATCCTCTTCCGAGGATCGAGGATCTATTTGATCAGCTGAAGGGTGCTCAATTCTTCTCTAAGATTGATTTGAGGACTGGGTACCATCAGCTCAGAGTGAAGGATGATGATATCTAGAAAACAGCATTCCGGACACGGTACGGGCGCTACAAGTTTCTAGTGATGCCGTTCGGTCTGACGAATGCCCCAGTAGCTTTTATGGACTTGATGAATTGGATCTTCAGGCCTTACCTTGACCGGTTTATCGTGGTCTTCATTGATGACGTATTGATCTTCTCGAAGTCAAAAGAAGAGCATACAGAGCATCTGAGGATTGCCCTACAGACATTGCGAGATCACCAACTCTATGCCAAACTCAGCAAGTATGAGTTTTGGATGAGAGAAGTGAAATTCTTAGGGCATGTGGTTTCAGAAGAAGGCATCTCGGTGGACCCAGCAAAAATCGAGGCAGTATTGAATTGGAAGTCACCGATGAATGTTTTTGAGATCCGGAGTTTCCTGGGTCTAGCGGGATACTACCGGAGGTTTGTAGAGGGTTTCTCGAGACTAGCATTGCCCCTGACTCGGCTGACGAAGAAGGGGGTGAAGTTTGAGTGGTCGGATGCTTGCGAGCAGTCCTTCCAGGAGCTGAAGCAACGACTCACCACTGCTCCTGTTCTTACAGTGCCAATTAGTGGGAAGTGATACGTGGTCTATACAGATGCGTCTCAGTCTAGACTTAGAGGTGTGTTGATGCAAGATGGCAAAGTGGTAGCCTATGCATCGAGACAGTTGAAGCCTCATGAGCAGAACTACCCAACCCATGACCTGGAGCTTGCAGTGGTGGTGTTTGTGCTTAAGATTTGGCGGCACTACCTGTACGGAGAAGACTTCGAGATGTATTGTGATCATAAGAGTCTGAGGTATATATATACCCAGAAGGACCTGAATCTCCGACAGAGGAGGTGGATTGAGGTCTTGAAGGACTTCAACTACAACTTCTTCTATCACCCTGGGAAGGCCAATAAAGTGGCGGATGCACTCAGCAGAAAGTTCAAGAGCAAGATGTCTTAACTGATTGCAGATAGACAGAGCTTTATTGTAGCAGTTGAAGGGTATAACCTGTTGGTGCGAGAAGATCCCGCTAGTACTCAATTATTCAGTGTGCGGGTGCAGCCTACGCTGGTCAAACAAGTGATAGCCTCCCAGGCAGATAATGAGGAGTTGGAGGAGATGCGTTCTCGACTGATAAGGGGAGAGGCAGTAGAGGATTAGTCGCTTGATTCTGATGGCGGACTGAGGTATAAGAGGAGGCTATGTCTACCGAAGGGCCTGGAGATTCGAGAGGAGGTTCTAACAGCGGCGCATCGCTCTCGATACATGGTACACCCTGGCAGTACCAAAATGTACCGAGACTTGAAGAGTCAATTCTGGTGGAATGGCATGAAGAGAGATGTAGCTGAGTTCGTGGCCAAGTGTTTGACCTGTCAGCAGGTTAAGGCAGAACACCAGAAGCCTACAGGACCCCTTCATCCCGTTCCTGTAGCAGAGTGGAAGTGGGAGCACATCACGATGGACTTCGTCTCGGGGTTGCCACTAACCAGGAGCAAGCATGATTCAGTATGGGTGATTATGGACAGACTGACCAAGTCTGCTCACTTCCTTCCAGTTCGAACGACTTCCTCTTTATCGGAGCTAAGCAGACTCTACGTTGCAGAGATAGTCAGATTGCATGGGATTCCAGTGACCATTGTCTCTGATCGAGATCCCAGGTTTGTCTCAGGATTCTAGAAGAGTTTGCAGACCGCGTTGGGGACCCAGCTCAGCTTTAGCACAGCCTTCCATCACCAGACAGATTGTTAATCAGAGCGGACCATCCAGATATTGGAAGACATGCTTTGGGCGTGTTCTATAGACTTCGGAGGTAGATGGGATAAGCATTTGCCCTTGGTAGAGTTCTCGTACAACAATAGCTATCACGCGAGCATTGGCATGGCTCCCTATGAGGCTCTGTATGGGAGGCCTTGTCGATCCCCCATCTGTTGGGCAGAGGTCGGAGAGCGTAGTCTTCTGGGACCAGACTTAGTGCAGGAGACTACAGAGAAGATACATGTTATCAGAGAAAGGCTCCGCACAGCTCAAAGCAAACAGAAGAGTTATGCGGATATTCGTAGACGGCCCCTTGAGTTTGAGGTCGGTGACCATGTCTTTCTGCGGGTTTCCCCTAAGCGTGGCGTCTTTCGGTTCGGAAAGAAGGGAAAACTAGCACCGAGGTTTACGGGACCGTTCGAGATTCTAGATCGAGTCGGAGAGGTGGCGTATCGTCTGGCTTTGCCACCACGGCTCTCAGCAGTGCACCCAGTGTTCCACGTGTTGATGCTCCGAAGGTACATGCCAGATCCGACACATGTACTAGATTGGCAAGACTTGGAGCTAAATGCCGATGCCACTTTTGAGGAGCGGCCAATCCATGTTTTAGCTTCCGAAGATAGGGTGCGTCGCACCAAGACCATCAAGATGGTCAAGATTTTGTGGAGTCATCGAGGTGAAGATGAGGCCACTTGGGAAGTGGAGTCCGATATATTGTGATTGTACCCTAATCTCTTTGATGTTTGATTTCTGATTCTAACTAACTTTCGAGGACGAAAATTTCTTTAAGGTGTGTAGGTTGTAACACCTGTGGTGTTAAATTTGGGAATAATAAAAGTTCGCCTTGGGTATTTTCGTCATTCTTAGTCAAACTTTTTCTCTAGATTTGTTCTGGAAGAATAAGCCGTAAATCCATGAAATGTTTTACGTTCACATTTGCTATGGCTTCGAACAAGTCGCAATGGCGTGTCCCGTGCAGTAATCGGGTATATGCGCAGCTAGTTTCGACAGTTCGGTAGTTATACCCTAGAATATCGATATATTAGCTAACCTTTGATATTGTTTTATTTACCACAGAAGTTTGGGTAATCGGATTGTAGCAAGGCTTGATACATTGGGTGGGGCTCTGACAGAGCTTTTCAACGAGCCTGAGCTAGGGTCGATCCGACACCCGGGTGATGAGTTATTATTATTTTAAATTTTGGAGTATTTTCTTCTTTTTGGGAGATCTAAAATTCAGAAAAATATATACCAAGTGCCGACGTGTTCATGTCGACGAGACCTTTCCAACGAACTCTTTCGGACGACCTCTGGTTTGTGAGTTATGACTAATTATTCTTTTTAGCCCGGTAGGTAAACGAATCGTATCCGGGTTCCATCCGAGTCCAGTTCAGGGTCCGGAATAGAGCCGACTTTACTTAGGACCTGTCTCCTAACATTGTAGCTAGATTTAGACCTCTTAGATCTCTCTCCCCGATATTTAAAACTTTAACTTTGGATGGGGAGTAAAGGGAATAATTATGAGAAAAACCAGATCTTTTCTTCATTCATTCCCTACTATTTATTAGGAGTTAACAGCCATTACAACCTGTAGCCTTAACAATCTGATCCCCCAACCCTCTTGACCACCATAATAGCCCTTTCCCTCTTTATGAAGAATCTAGAGAGAGAAAGAGAATGGTAGAATCAAGAGAGAGATAGTTATAAAGAGAGAGAAGAGAGAGAGAGAGGGAGAGAGAGAGAGAGAGAGAGAGTTAAGAGAGAAGGGGAAGGAGTTGCAGCGGCTCGACGATCCATGCAGCGGTGATCCACTCCGAAACCGAACCCGGACCCATCAGGTTAGTCCTCCCCTCCTCCTCCTTTCTCTTCTCTGCTGTAGTCACCGGCGACTGCCGGCGCACCCGAGCCCTTCCCCGGAGACCATCAGTGCAACCGAGCACCGCCGGCACCACCCCAAGCCACCGGAGCCGAGCACCCCGCAGCCATGGCTTCTCTTCCTCTTCGACGAGTTGGGTGGGGATCCCATGATGGTCACTAGCAGACTCTAACGAATCCGACGGTGTCAGGGTGTCTGGGAGACCACAATCCCATGTCCGGGCGGTACGGAGTGGTCGAGAAAAGGGTGCCATGGTGATGGGTTCACAGTGAACCCATTCCTCTGTTTTCTTTTGTTAAAAAAGAAGAGGACATGGGTGGCATTTCTTGAATTGTTATTAAACCAAACTTAACCCATTAACAACTCAGCCCTGAATCTAGACCCGACCCGACTGCATAGCAACCCGACCTGCCTTAAGTACACAGCAGACCCAACCTGATAACCCAGACCCGACCCGAACTGTAGACCCGACCCGACCTTCAGACCCGATCTGATAATCCAGACCCGATCCAGTAGTAAACCGGTCTGGTTCACCTGAACCAGACCCGTAAACCGTTTAGAATTGGTTCGGCCGCCATTTCTTCGTCCAAACTCGGAATCGGACGAAACCAGAGCCATTACGACCGGCTCAGAAAATTCTACATGTTGGCCATAATTTAATACAGTAATTATAATGTGTAGTATCCCATTTTATCCATGAATCCGATCTAGTTGGCGCACCTTGGTTTTATCGCCATTTCTCTGTCCGATCTCAGAATTGGACGAAACCGGTGGCATTGTGCTCAGATCTTCGATACAGATGTATTGAACCTAGTTTAGGACCCAGGGACCCTTCTATCCTATTAAACTGACCATGGACTAGTTTTTACCTGTTCAACCCTAAAACCTCTGATCGAAGTCAGATACGAGCAAGACCGGATCCAATGGGTCCCTCATCCCTAGACCAACATATGTATATCCCTGGTTTGAGTAATTTATAAAGGTAACAACTTATATATTTTAAACTATGGTTGTTAATTTCTTCTTCGACGATACACCGAACCGATAAGCGGGAGGAGCATGGACAACCGAGTTACTTTCCAGGTAAACATGATTAATTCTATTCTGGTTCGAGTAGATTGTAATTGTATCTATAAAATAATTAATAAAAATATATATGGCATAGTATGTCCAATGCATGTAGGCTGGAAACTGGTACTGCATGTTGGAGGTAGGCATACTATCCCTTGACTCTGAATAATAATGTAATATTTTTTGATAACTGTAACGGTAATTAGCTCAACCTAGATTCACATTAGGATGCATGCAAACAAGTAGATACTCGTACTGATTAATTATTGAAATTCTGTTGAATAATTGTGTTTGGTGACCATGGATCTCATGGTGCAGTCCAGTTGCTACTGAGCAACGAAGGCTGGTGGTCTCAGTGGAGAGATCGGTGGTTGTACTTCCTCAGTTGAGGTTTTCTTCCTAGAGGGAAGACTCATTACTCACGGGCATGGGTAGGGGACCCGAGTGCACAGGATGGGAGGTGAACCACCGCCTGTGCATAATCCGAATCAAGTAGGTAGGGTCAAAGGGTTGGGCAGGCGGTAAAGCCCCTAGTGGCCTAATAGTCCACCCCTGGGTAATGACCCCGAAGAAGCAAGTTGGATGGGAGTGCCCCATGGTGAAAGACCAAGCCTCCTTATGGCCATATGGGTATTTCTGGCTCTCCAGGTACACTTGGACCTAGGTTCTGTTGGCAGACTCAGTTAGAAAATTGTCAGTTCACTTTAGGAGTAGGTATAACTAACATTTGGTAATTGGTTGCATACTTTTGATCTGGATGATTACTTGTCTTATATGTACTAGTTGTAGTAGTAATATAATATAATTGCCATGTGTAGCTAGTTCATTTCACTTACTTGTAATGTGTGTATATATAGGTTGCTGCCCTTATAGATGTCTAGAAGGGTGGGGTACGACTATGGTTTACCCTAGCTAGTTTAGGGTTAACTGTTCACTGAGTTTACCTAGTAAACTCACCCCATTGTTGCACACTCTTTTCAGGCACCGTAGATCCTTCTCAGACGCTTCCTAGAGGAGCTTAATTAGCTATCGAGAGATGACACTAGAGCTATTAGCTAGTTTTTATTATTATTTCCAGTTGGTTATATAATAATTATAGAACTATGTTTTAGATGCTCTGAATAATGCCAGAATCAGTAATGTTTCCCTTGGTAAGCTTCTCCTCAAGCTTCATGCCAGGTAGGCCTTTCCTCAAGGCCAAGCTATTGGTAGGCTTCTTCTCAAAGCCATCAATCATCAACTAGTAACTAGTTCATGATAAATTAGTAATAAATAATTAAATAATAAAATCAACCTCACAACCTTATAATATTAACTTACCCTTATAACCCCATCACCCTCGGGTTTGACTGGTTTACCCTTGTAGTCGGATCCGGGGCGTGACAGTTCTAACATGTACGAATCCGGTGGCTAACTAAAAGGAAAGATGGTAGTCGCCCTTGTGGTAGTTCAGGTAGCCAAGTACTGTGTACCGAGATAGACGTAGTGTTAGATTTATTTAGAGATAACTAATGTCCCCATAAGAAGTATAATAACCCTAGTGGGATGTCCTTTCCCTATATGGTCCTAGCGACCAAATTAGGTTAGGATTCCACTAAGTGATACCCGTTTCTAGTTGACGTTTGATGGTAGTGTGAACTCATCACGATTTGGTTATGCCACCATTAGGTTGAGGTCTGGCGGAGGTTGTCGGATGTCCCTGTTTGGCCAGTATTGAAACCTATAATGAGATGAGGTCTACTATGACATTAGGCATCAAATTGTGAATGAGACGTCATTCTAGTGGGAGTCATTTCCATATTGATCTTAGGCTAGGCTCTAGATCTTAGGATTATAGGCAAACTAGTGAAGTATCAAGATCCTGGGAATCTATATAATATGATCCTTGCAAGAAAGACCAAAGCTGAGTATTCAAGATAGGGACTATGATATTTTCCAAAGATACTAATGTTTTGCGGGAAGGTTTGTAATTCTAGTGGGAGCGTGGTAGATCAGGGTCTAGGTCGAGGAGGTCGTAACCTTTCTAGATATGCATAAAATCTCATAAAGAAGGGATGTGTAAAAGGTTCCCTTTAAAGGCGAGCCCCTGGCCTCCACAATCAACCGGCTAAGGGTCTGGGTGGGAGGTACGCAATTCGATATTTCCATCGGGTGAGAGTTGTGTTTTCTTTCATGCTGGTTCGCCTAGTGGTTTTCTTCGGGACATGGAGGATGCCGGTGGCAGTGGGTGACGGTTTTTTTTTCTGCACCGCGGGAGCCTATGAACCCCCTGCCGATACCACCTAGATTTGTGGGAAGCATCCGAAAACTTGTGTGAAGCCACCGTTGCTGCGCATGGCAGGCCACATAAAGCTAACCAAAAGAAGACTGGAAAGTCTTTTAGTTTGCCATGGGTAATTCTGATGAAGACTGGGTCGTAAAATGTACACCCCATTGGCAGAAGTGGTTGCATGCTCTCATCGAGATGATGTACCCAATTCAAGGCCGATAGTCTCAGTACTCGAGCCTAGAGAATTTAGATTCTTAGATGTCTCCACTTGAGGTGGTGAAGGTATAGCGGCTGGAATAAACATTATCTATTTTTAAATTTCACAAAATAGATTATAGTAGACCCTAGTTTTTGCTTTAAATCATTGTTTACTTAAATTATGACCAAGCTCGACCCCCTTGCCTCCATCTTTAATGATAACAAACTTATGGGACCAAATTATGAGGACTGAAAACGTAACCTCATACTCGTCCTAAGGGTTGGCAAACACTCAATTGCCCTAAGTACCCCACAACCGGCCATGCCGGGACCAAGTGCTACTGAGGCCCAGTTGAAGGAATAGAAAGACTGGCTAGATACTGATGAGATGTGCAAGTGCTATATAGTGGCATCCTTGCAGATCGTTCTTCAGAAGCAAGGTGAAGACATGGCCTTCGCTTCAGACATGATGCTCTATTTAAAGGAAATGTTCGAGAATCATAGTCAGGTAACTCGTTACCTGACCATCAAGAAATTGGTGTCCACGAAGATGGCAAAAGGGACTTTAGTTCGGGATCATATGCTGAAATTGTTTAGCTATGTGAATGAACTTGGTTCCTTCGATGTCATCTTGGATACAAAGATCCAGACCGATATTTTCCTTGCATCTTTGTCAGGAACGTTTGAGAGCTTCGTTACCAATTTTAACCTTAACCAGTTGGAGATGACTGATGCAAAGCTCCTAGCGGCGCTCTAGGCGGCAGAGGACGAGATGAAGGCAGGAGCCCAATTCCTGAACGTAGAGTGGAAGTCTTCTCTGAAAGCCAAAGGCAAGTTTCAGAAAAGAAAGTCTAAGAAGCCCGTGAAGATGGGCCAGGTGCAGTTGCATGTTCTTAAGCATGATGGTCCGGCGAAGCCCAAAGGAAAATGTTTCCGATGCGGCAAGAAGGGGCACTAGGAGGGTGACTACCGCGCACTCCCAAGAAGGCTGAGACAGGTATATCTCAAATCTACATAGTGGAATCCCTTGTAGCATCCAGCTGTTCTCCAGTCTTATCGATTGTGGATTCTGGTTTCACTAACTATGCTTGCAATAATTTGTAGATATTCAATAAGACAAGAAAACTGGGTGATTGGGAGATCATCCTGAGCATGGGAACTGAGGCCGTAGCAGAGGTTGAAGCAGTTGGAGATGTCATCTTGCAGTTTTTTGATGGAAGAAGTTTATTACTTAGAGATATACTTTATGTGCATTCCTTGAGACGAAACTTAATTTCTGTTTCTTTATTGAATAATGAAGGTTTTTCAGTTTTATTTGATGCTTCTGGTGTGTCAATTAAATTGAATGGTTCCTTTGTTTGTAAAGGAAAGACACAAAATGGTCTCTATGTAATTAACTCCAATCATAAGCATGATAGCATAGCTGAAGTTTGTGTGGTTAATTCATCTAAAAGAAAAAATCCCTCAGATAATCCAACACTTCTTTGGCATCTAAGGGTTGGACACATAGCCTCAAACATGATTCACAGGTTGGTTAAGGTAGAACTTTTAAGTCCAGATGTTTTAGAAAGCCTACCAACGTGTGAGTCTTGCATGGAAGGCAAGATGACTAAAAGAACTTTCCGAGCTAAAGGTAGCAGATCTCAGGAGGTATTGGAGTTGGTACATACTAATATATATGGGCCCATAAGTGTCCGTGCTATAGGAGGCTTCGAGTATTTCATCACCTTCACGGATGATCACTCGAGGTTTGGATACATATACCTAATGCGGCGGAAGTCTGAATCCTTTGATAAGTTCAAGGAGTTCAGAGCTGAAGCAGAAAAACAGATGGGTAAGAGTATCAAGTCTCTTCAATTGGATCGAAAAGATGAATACCTATCGGATGAATTTATTGGGTACCTACGTGAGCATGGAATCGTATCCTAGTTGACTACACCAGGGACACCGCAACAAAACGTTATATCTGAGAGGAGAAACCTAACTTTATTAGATATGGTTCGGACTATGATAAGTTATGTAATATTACCATCTAGTTTTTGGGGATATGCCCTAGAGGCGACAGCATATACCTTGAACTTTGTTCCATCAAAGGTAGTACCTCTAACTCCTTGGGAGCTGTGGTTGAAGCAAAAGCCAAGCCTGCAGCACTTTAGAATTTGGGGTTGTCCAGCACATGTGCGAAAAGACAAGCGAGATAAGATAGAGTCAAAGACTAAGGTATGTTTATTCGTTAGGTATCCAAAAGGGACAAAGGGTGGTATATTTTAGGATCCTGAGGATAGAAAGGTTATCGTCTCAACGAACGTCGTATTCCTGAAGCAGGATTATTGAATAGACCATAAGTCCACCAGTAAAGTAGTTCTTGAAGAATTGCTTGGTACTGATGGGAGTACGTAGACAGAAAACGTAGTGGGAGTCGATACCACTAAGATAAATGATACTGTATAATCGACTCCTACGGAACCACCATAGGCTCGTCACAATAGGAAGACCACAAGATCTCCTGATAGATACATTGGAGAAGCCTTCTTGGTAGATCCAGAGTTTCAGGAGGATAATCCTCTTAACTATGACGAAGCGATGGTATCCTCTGACCATATAGCATGGCAGAAAGCTATTGAGGCAGAACTGACATCGATATCCCAAAACTCGGTCTGGACACTTGTAACACCGCCTCACAATATTAAACCTGTTGGGTGTAAGTAGGTGTACAAAAGCATCGATATCCCAAAACTCGGTCTGGATACTTGTAACACCGCCTCACAATATTAAACGTGTTGGGTGTAAGTAGGTGTACAAAAGTAAAAGAGGTCCGGATGGTATCGTTGAGACTTACAAAGTTATACTAGTTGCTAAGGACTATACCCAGCAAGAAGGGATCGACTATGACGAATTTTTTTCGCCAGTGGCTATGCTTAAGTCTATCCGGATCGTCTTGTCCATTGCAGCTCATTATGATTGGGAGATCTGGCAAATGGACGTTAAGACCGCATTCCTCAACGGGGATTTGGAAGAAGATATTTATATGTCTCAGCCTCCAGGCTTTGTCGTAAAAGGTCAAGAAAGTCTAGTATGCAAGTTGTAAAGGTCCATTTATAGACTGAAACAAGCATCCAGAAGTTGGAACATGCATTTTGATCAGGCTATCCAGTCTTATAGATTTGAACAAAACGTAGATGAACCATGTGTTTATATAAGAAGCGATAAGACTGTAGTAGTTTTTCTAGTACTCTACGTAGACGATATCCTGATCATTGGAAACGATATTGAAACGTTGTCTACAGTGAAGGTGTGGTTATCCTCTCAATTTGACATGAAAGACCTGGGTAAAACGAGTTATATTCTAGGGATCAAGGTAACTCGAGATCGCTAGAACAAGACTCTCTCGCTGTCACAGTCAGCCTACATAGATACTATCTTGGTCAGATTCAGTATGCACTACTCCAAGAAGGAACTGATTTCATTTAGACATGGAATAAAATTGTCCAAGGATCAGGGTCCTAGGACTCCTGAGGAAAGGGTAGAGATGCAGAAGATACCTTATGCTTCGGCTGTAGGGAGTCTGATGTATGTTATGCAGTGCACGAGACCAGATATATGCTATACAGTAGGCATGATGGGCATGTATCAGTCAAATCTGGGTCAAGGGAACTAGACTGTTGTGAAAAGTATACTCAAGTATCTCCGTAGGATGAGACATTATGAGCTAGTTTACTCTTCACAGGAACTGATGCAGATTGGATACACGGATTCTGACTTTGCAGCTGATCCGAAATTCAAGAGATCGGCGTCAGGGTTTGTATTTTCATTGGGAGGAGGAGCTGTCAGTTGGAGGAGCGTGAAGCAGGGATGCATCGTGGATTCAACAACAGAGGCTGAGTATGTTGCGGCGTGCGAAGTAGCCAAAGAGGCGGTGTGGCTCAAGAAGTTCCTCACGGACTTAGGATGTGTATCGGGAGCTCAAGATCCTATTGTTCTTTACTGCAACAATAGTGGAGCAGTAGCACAATCCAGGGAGCTAAGATATCACCATAAGAGTAAGCATATCGAGCATAAATACTACATTATCCGGGACTTGCAGAAGCGAGGAAAGGTTGCAGTTATTCAGGTGGCGTCTGCAGATAACATGGCGGATCCTTTCACAAAGGCGTTACCGACCAAGGCTTTTAAGAAGCACATGGATACCATGCGAGTTAAGACTGTTATTCCCCGCTAGGCCAAGTGGGAGATTATTGTAACTCGTGTGTCCTGAGCATGGATTTTCTATATTAACATTAATAAAGATAACTTTGGTTATTGCTCTAATTAGAATACTACTTTGGTATATATTAATATATATACAATAAATGACCCTAGGGAACACAGTAGGTCATTGAGGTATATAGTGGATCCATGCTTGGGAGACCCAGTGGACCAGTTCTGTATAGACCTAGAACTAGTTCACAGCTTTGGTGATGCCAGTCGCTTCACCGAGAATAAGATGTTGGTAGGTAGAGGATATGGTGAATTCTCCACCACGGAAATGTGGGATTCCCATTCACCTGACCAAGCACGATTATCGTGTTAAACAAGAACCAAAACGATGCACAGTTCAGTGATTCAGACACTAGTGCATAAATCGTCTTACTACTATAGATAATTTATCCTTAACCCTGAGGGACCATGTACATTGGGCCAACCAATTGTGTGGTGCTTTAATGTGCCAACGTGTGCGGACCTTCCATAGTCCAATACACGTTGGATGGGTGCATTTTGATTAGTCATCTATCCACATAATTAACCCAGGCCTGGTGGTTGTCAGTATGACTGACGACGTTCCGGATGCTATGCATAGCACCGGAAGGTGTGTGGTGTCATAGATGATAAGTCATCAAATCATAATCAGATGATCGATTGGGCTCTAAAGGTGCTCCCCACCGCCCGAGTCGAATCATAGCACCAGTAATATGAGGGACTAAGGATTATCAGAGTATAGTTAAGAACAGGGTTATGAGGGAGTAATATAAGTTTAGGATCACTAGAGTTCAACTCGTGTCACACTTTGGGTGGCTACGCGGGTTAATCGGATTAGGGATAATTAACGGAACTTTCGGTGTGTCACCGGAACAGTTAATCAGGGATCCGGTTGGAGCTAGAGATCCTGAACCCTGAAGGTTCCACCCTATCGTTACATATAGGAATTGTTTCCCAACCTGGTTGGATACGTTGGATGCGAAGTAGCAAGATGGAGCGCAAGCCCGGAGCCTAAGAACCTAATTCACATATATTAGGGGTCGTAGGGGTATTTTGGTAAATACTAAAATATGGCTCAGAATATATTGAATATAAATCTTAAAATGAGCGGAATAATTCCAAAAGCTCATAAGCCCTGACGGAACTCGATTCCGAGTTGCGCACCTCACTCAATCTCTCTTACAGTGTTTCACTTTTCGTGAAGGGCGTTTTCGTCCAGGCTTCACGATAGACATGGAGAAACCCTAAAATCGGACCCCCCCCCCCCCCCCTCATCCCTATCCCCTTGAGGCCGGCCTTAGCTTGCGTAAAGCACTTGGGGACCGGCCTTATATAAGGATTAGAGAGAGAGGGATCGGCCCTAAGTGCCTCCCTCTCCTAAAACCCGAACCCCCCTCTCTCCTCTCCCTCTTTGTGGTTTCAGCCAAGGAATAAAGAGGAAGAAGAAGGAAAAAGAAGGAGGAAGGAAGGAGAAGAAAGAAGAGAGAAAGAGAAGGAGGAGATCTCGCGGCTCGCCGTCATCTTCGCAACGAATTCCTCCGTCGACTCGTAGTCCTTAGGATTCCTCCCTTCGCAAAGAACAAGGTGTCATCCGTCAACTTCCCTTGCGATTCATGTGCGGTTCATCATTGTTCTGTTCTCTTCGGATCATAGATTCACAAGGTATGATGATTCTAAACACCTAACTAGATGCATGCATGTCTTCCATAGATCGTAGTATGCCTCTAGGGTGTCCGCACATATGCTAAGATCATAGATTTGCATATAGATTGTTTTGTAGAATTAATTGTAATGAAACATACACCATGAGATTTTCGGATCTATCTTTTGCTTTCGCTACAACTCTGATAATATGATTTAATTCCAACACAAACGACCTTTGACTCTCACCCGATCTCTCTTAATGCCCACAAAGAAAATTCCCCCCAAGAGACAAGATCCACAATCTTAACCCCGGAGAAACTAGAGAGATCCCTTCCCAAAAGCCCTAAGCTTTCTTGGATCTGTCTCTTTCTCCCTTGGTGATGATTGCCCTCTCTTATGGCCTCTCAATTTGTTCCTAGGTTTGTCCTAGACCTGCCTTTATATAGGCATACAATCATACAAGATTTGGAGAAGGAATCCTACAAGAAATCGCAGCTCGAACCGCCACACCTACGTACTGCCATCGCAAGTCGTGCGCACGATACGACTGGGTCTTCTCGCCCGAGAAAAATGTCGATGTCACTTTTGCGCACGACTTGATACAGTCGTGCGCACTGCTGTGACTGGCCGTATCCTCCTTGCTCCCGAAGCTCCGTCTTCTGTCGTTTCTTCACGCACGAATCTTGGAGTTGTATGCAATTTCTTTGGAGCTACATCTTCAACAAACACACCCTCCCTCTCCTCTTCGTTCTTTATTTGACCAACCCCCCTTGTTTTCCTTTTCCTTTATCATGGCCACGGTCGCCGGCTATATGGCCGACAACTAAGCAGTAACGTGGCGCCAGCCACCACCGGCCAACCACCCCCCAAAAGTAATCGCACCGCCTTCGTCCCTTGCTTCAGTGATGGCCAATTGGTCGGGCGGCACCCGATCACCCATGACAATGTACCCGACCCTTGCAGCCTAGTCACATGCCGACCCTCGCTTTGCGAGGGGGTATTTTGGGTACATAAGCTACAACCTTTCTATGGTGGTGAATGCTTGTGGTATGTTGGGGTACTATAATGATTATGGTGGAAAAATGTGAAGAGGATGAAAGTGCTACTGATGGTAATGATTCTGATGAGGGGGTATAGGTGAGTGGGTGTGGGTGTGTACAACTGTGTAAAAATTGTTGCAACACGTGTGAGGGATTATTTTGCATGTGTGTGTAGTGGGAGTGCCATGAGGGTGTTTGGTTAAATACCAGTATGAGTGAAGGTGGGTAAGTGGTAATGATTTATGCATCTTTTTGTGAAGCGTGGGTGTGCATGCTTAGTGTGTGGGTGCTTGAATATATGCCCAAGATGGAGGGCAAAACTTGTGCTCTTGCGTGTGACAAGGGCACGGGACCATTTCCATCTAAACTTCCCCCTAATCAACTTCATTCTTTTCTTCTGTCCCTTTTTAGTGGGCCAAGTTCTTATGTGGCAGTCGTCCCTGTTGCAAGCATGGTCACACACAGCTGACCCAGGAATTGACCGGGTGAGGCCTAGCATCAATATATTAACCCGACTCATCCACTCCTAGGACCGAGATTTGCATCGGGTAGATGCTGAATCAAACCCCGACCTTGCATAAACCTTCTCTTAATTACTTTTAAATTAGATAGATAGTAATATATGGAAATATGCAACTTGTCAGACTGTGACGATACCACAGGATGGAGAGGAGATTAACTAGCAAGAAGGTCGATTTGGACAATCAGAAGTATATGTATATATCTCACACAACCTAATGCAAGTATTCACTTGCTCTGAGGCTATTTTTGACTAATGTTTTCGAAGTCCTAGTTTGTGATTTTCTATAAATGATTCTCATATATTGCATAACATTAATCTTGTTGGTTAATATTAAACTAGAGTGGTATATTGACTTTGATATTATTAAATTAGAATTATATTAGGTAGCTTTTAATGTTGTTGAGTAGTATCTTTGTTGAAACTCATGCTTGTTAGATGATTGGAAAGGACCATATACTGTACTTCTACTACATGACACATGGTTGGTACTATGACACATACTATTGGAACCCTTTATAACTTGCACATACACATATTATGATTAGAAGAGGAGTGCATCATTATATGGGAATTGGAGAACCAGTAGCTTAGTGTGAGTTCACAACTTTCTTTACTTGGTTCCCTTAGAATGTTTCTTATTAAGCTATATTATTACTTTCTTTGGTCTTATTATCTTAAATTTTGTTTTAAGAAATCATTGCACCCACTCACCCCTTAAAGCGGGGTTTACTTGTCAGTCAGTGATTTGGACTAACCCCATTTGGGGTACTACTCTTTCCATAAGTAAATTCTTGCAGGGTTGCACTAAAGCTGGAGATGTGTAGCGGTTGTGGAGTACGGTAGCAGTGGTGGAATTAGTAGCCATAGTTTCTTTATTGTAGTATTAGTTTTAGATCTTCGATTATCCTTGTTGGGTCTGTATCATAGTTATTAGAATGAGATTATTTTTGTGGTTTATTTTAGCTTGTAGTGCTAGTATAAATTGTGGTGGAAATGATCCAACTATAAAACTCTATAGGGTAGGACTCTCCTCAAGGCCCAAGCCTATGATAGACCACCTTAAAATATAATGAAATATAAATAGTCTAAATGATCAACCTTGTAGATAGGATCACTAGATTAGCGTACTTGTGTGACAGGGAGTGGGTAAGTTTACTTGGCTCGACGACTAAGACTTGAGTGTCGTGCTCCCTTAGAGGAAAATCCTGTCAACATATAGTAACACTGATGTGCTACACATGTTGAGAGTATATCATTCTTGAAGGTTGAGTTTTGTTTCTCACTTCTCTCTCTTTTTCCTCATATATGTGAGAGAGTGCCTTGATATCCTTAACTTGATGTAGTCATTTGACCAGAATCCAAACCCTTCACCTCTTTCTATCTTTACACCCAAAAGATCGGTGTCAGATTTCTGGCGCGTGATAGGGCACATCCTAGCCGCTGATCTACATCGCAGTGCCTGGGCACTACCGACTTTTTGAGTTATTGGAGAAAAGTAGACCTTGTAGGCGGGTGAACAAAATTGTTTTCGGTTCTCTTCGAAGGTGGGTGAATGTTACCTTCTCATTTAAACTATTGGATGTGCACCTAAAAGATGAGAAGAATGTAATGCACCGTTCGTGCCGCCAAAGTGCATATCCAATGGCTCGAGACAGAGGTAACATTTCCTTGACCTTGGATGGGGGTCAAATTGCTCCCGTAATGAGCATGGCAAGTGGCGAGCCAGTAGCACATAGGTTGTGCGATACAAAATTATCGGCCACCATGCACTCTCTTCCCGTTAATGGCGAAAGTACCCTCACACATCGTGGTCGCTACTTCCGCACCGTATGGGTCGAGAGTCAAGTCCTCTTAAAGAAGTGGTGTATGGGTCCAAAAATTGTCAGTGGAAATCTCAACCTTGACTATGGCCCACATAGATGACTTTGGGATACGCTAGCCCTGCCTGGGATCTCCGGAGATGACTTTGGGATCCGCTAGCTTTGCCTGAGACCCACAAATACGACTGTCAGACTCGTCAATCCTACCTAGGATCCCCAGAGCTGGCATTGCGGTTTTCTAGTCCATGTCGACTTCAAAATAGAGAAGCGAACTGGTCGTTGGAAGTGTAGGACCCTCCGTTGGTGCAGAAACGGTCCACTAATTAATAATAAAAAATTTAAATAAGCACAAGATTTTCACATGGATTGACGCTCAACCGGTTGATTCAAGGGTTGGGTACGTATGGCTATCAACATGTGCAAACTAATGGAAATAGTAAAGAAATATCGATCGTGCTCAAAGGGAAAATTAATTTGGGCTGACTGCCATGCAGGTGTGAATAGGGCTAGCAATTTCGGACCCGACACGGCAGACCCAACACGACCCGACACGAAGTTAGCGGGTCTGGGTCAAGGCTAAATGGGTTCGGGTTGTAAACGGGTCAACGCGATAGGCCCGTTTAATAAACGGGTCGGGTCCGGGTTTAGGGTCTGGACACGGTAGATCCGTGAAGACCTGTTTAGTATTCAACGGGTCGTGTCGGGTCGGGTCTACTCGCAATCCGAAACTGTAATATATAGTATCAGCCAATCTATCGGGTTAGGTCGGGTCGAGTCGGATCGGGTCAACTGAATAAACCCGTGTGATAAACAAGACTACCTGTTTATAAACAGGTCGGGTACGGATTTAGGATCTAGACATGATTAGTTAAACAGGTCGGGTCCGGATCTAACGGTTTTGGACACGACCCGAAACTAGACCCGACATGAGTGAGAAATGGGACGGGCCAAAAGAGACTTCGGAATCTCCAAATGAAACTAGGGATTTTCATTTTCATCATCAATGCCTTCACTTTTTTAATAACATTTAAATATCCAAAATAAAAGAATATTTCTAAATTATTGCTTCATTCCGTACTGATTTTAATGATCTAAACAAGAATAACTGATTTACCCATTATTTTAATTATTTAAATTGATTTATCTTTATTTAACATGGAGTTAATCCAAAACAAACATAGATTAATCCTAATCTAACTTGGACCTAATATGAAGAATTCTAACATTGAAGAGGTATTTATCGAATTTAGATAAAAATAGAAAAATTTTATTCATACCCCATAAATCTGTAATTAGCCCCCATTTCCAACAAACTTGAACACACCCCAATTTTCTTGTTCATACCCCATTCCTATCCCAAAAATACCCTTCCCCCTTACACCCCACCTTCAATACACCCCAGTTAAATGGCCGCCCCAACTTGATTATACCCCAATCAAACACATACCCCCTTAAATATACCCCAATTATATGCACTCTTGAATACACCCCACTCTTAAATAAACCCCATGTAGTTGGTTGGTACTTGAAGGCACAAGTAAAGCTGCAACTTGGGCGGGCCAACCTGAACCCAACCCGAACCCAACTCGAATTTGGGCGGGCTAATCCGAGCCCAAACCGAATTATTTCTCCTCGACCCGACAGGACCCGACACGAAGTTAGCGGGTCTGGGTCAGGGCTAAACGGGTTCGGGTCGTAAACAGGTCGACACGATAGACCCATTTAATAAACAGGTCGGATCCGGGTTTAGGGTCTGGACACGGTAGACCCGGGAAGACCCGTTTAGTATTCAACGAGTCGTGTCAGGTCGGGTCGGGTCTACCAGCAATCCGATACTATAATATATAATACCAGTGGGTCTTTCGGGTCGAGTCGGATTGGGTCGGATCGGGTCAACTGAATAGATCCGGGTGGTAAACGGGTCTTACTGGGTCTTATTGTGTCTACCCGTTTATTAGCGAGTCGGGTACGGGTTTAGGATCTAGACACGATTAGTTAAACGGGTCGGGTCCGGGTCTAGGGGTTTTGGACACGACACGAATCCGACATGACACGACCCATTCCCACCCATAGCTGCAACTTGGGCGGGCCAACCCGAACCCAACCCGACTTTGGGCGGGTTAACCCGAGCCCACCCCGCGCAACCCGGTCAACCAACGGGTTGGGCTTGGGCTAAGTTTAAACAAACCTTGGGTTGGGTTGGGGGTACAAAAGACGCTGAGTAGGGGCTTTCGGGTACAAAAAATAAAGGGCATTGTTGGTATTAAAGGGTTGTTGAGTAAGTTATTGAGAAACGATAGGGATACGGGGGCTAATTACAGATTTTTGGGGTATGAATAAAATTTCCCTAAAAATATAAAGAATGAAAATAAAAATATTCTCTGATTTTGAATGTCATAGTTTAGATAAAAATATTACGGTCGCTAGGTATTGATGTATTGTTCTTCTTTCTAGATCGGGAGGGACCTAACTGCAATGAAAAACACTATTTAGGTCTGAACGTTTTGCCCTAATGGTCAGTCACAATGACGTGTCTTGATCACGGCCATCTGATCCAACCATCCCGGACCAGTGAATTGCAGACTTGCATGGGGAAAAGTCAGCAAGGAAGAGAAGTCGACAACGCCATTAAAGCCATTGCATGGGCTTATAAATCTCCAATCCCAACCGGCTCAATTGCATCTCAGTCTCCGGCCATGGCGTCGGTTTTCTCCCTCTTTGCCCGCCACAATATTACCCTCCTCCTCCTCCTCCCGCTACTCCGTCCTTCACCGGCGACCGCCGACCAGACATACAACAACATAACCCTTGGCTCCACCTTTACACCCGACGGCCCCATCGCCACCTGGCCCTCCCCTTCCGGCGACTTTGCCTTCGGCTTCCGCCCCCTCGAGCCCAACAACCGCTCCTCCCTCTTCCTCCTCGCCGTCTGGTTCGCAAAGACGCTAAACCGAACCGTCGTCTGGTCCGCCAACGGCGCCAACCCCCTCCCCTCCGGCTCCAAGCTCTCGCTGACAGCCGATGGCAAGCTCTCCCTCATAGACCCCTCCGGGCAGGAGGTCTGGAGCCCCGGCACAATAGGCGCCTCCCACGCCGCCATCCTCGACACAGGCAACCTCATCCTCGCCGGCGCCGACTCCACCGTCGAATGGCAGAGCTTCGGCTCCCCAACCAACACCATCTTACCGACCCAGGTGCTCGGCCTCGGCACCCATCTCCGGTCCCGGCTCACCGACACCGATTACTCCGACGGACGGTTCCTGCTCGCCGTGCAGACCGACGGCAACGTCGTGTCCTACCCGGTGGCCCTCCCTTCCGGGCTCGGCTACCAACCCTACTGGGCCAGTAACACCGTCGGCTCCGGTTCCCAGCTCGTCTTCAAGGCGTCGGGGGACATCTACGTCGACCTCAAGAACGGGACCCAGCTCAATCTCACCTCGGCCGCCACAAGCTCGACCACCGGTTTCTACCAGCGGGCGACGCTGGATCCCGACGGGGTGTTCCGGCTGTACCTTTACCCGAAGAACGGCACGGCGACTGCGAGCTGGGGGGAGGGGTGGACCGCTGTCGCCACAGTCCCATCTTCGGACATCTGCCAGGCGATCCGTGCCGACATCGGCAGCGGGGTTTGCGGATTCAACAGCTACTGTGCGCTCGAGGGGACCGAGCGGCCGGACTGCAGGTGCCCACCGCACTACACGTACATCGATCCCAGCCGCAGATACAAAGGCTGTGCGCCGGACTTCGTGTCTCAGAGCTGCACGGCGGACGATACCGGCGAGTTCGGGTTCATGGAGTTAAGGGACACCGATTGGCCGCTGGGGGACTACGAGCATAACAACAATTTCAATGAGGAGCAGTGCCGAAACGACTGTTTGAGTGATTGTTTATGCGCGGTCGCGATCTACAGAGGCGATGATTGTTGGAAGAAGAAGCTGCCTCTCTCGAATGGACGGACGGGAAGCGACGTAGGCGGGAAGGCCCTCATCAAAGTATCCAAAGCCAATAGCACTACTGATTCTGGACCGCAACCCTGCACGAACGGAGGAGATCGAAGGACCACTTTGATCCTTGTCGAATCGATTCTACTCGGAACCTCCGCCTTCCTCAATCTTCTCTTGGTTGCCGTCATCTCTATGGCGTCGACCCACTGTTACAACAAAAGGAATCGGAAGATCGAGCCGACCGATCCGAGCATCTCGTGGCTAAACCTGCGAGCTTTCACCTACAAGGAGCTCGAGGCGGCCACCAATGGGTTCAGCGAGGAACTGGGCAGCGGCGCCTTCGGCACCGTCTACAAAGGGCTCCTACCGTCTTCGGAGCGGAGGTTGCACATCGCGGTGAAGAAACTAGACAAGCTGCTGGCGAAGGAGACCGAGAAGGAGTTCATGAACGAGGTGAGAGCAATCGGGCAGACCCACCACAAGAACCTGGTGAAGCTGTACGGCTTCTGCAGCGAGGGGGAGAGCCGGCTCCTGGTCTACGAGTACATGAGCAACGGGTCGCTGAACGGCTACCTGTTCGGCGGATGGAACCACCGTATCGGCATTGCGATGGGGATCGCGAGGGGGCTCCTCTACCTGCACGAGGAGTGCAGCGCCCAGATCATCCACTGCGACATAAAGCCGCAGAACATCCTGCTGGACGAGGGTGGCACCGCGAGGATATCGGACTTCGGGCTGGCGAAGCTGTTGAAGACTGACCAGACGCGGACGAACACGGGGATCAGGGGGACGAAGGGGTACGTGGCGCCGGAGTGGTTCAAGAACATGGCGGTCACGGCGAAGGTGGACGTGTATAGCTTCGGGGTGATGCTGCTGGAGATCGTCTGCTGCCGGAGGAACTTGGAGCTGGGGGCGGGGGAGGAGGAGGCGGTGCTGACCGACTGGGCGTACGACTGCTACAGGGACGGGAGGGTGGACCTGCTGGTGGCCGCCGACGAGGCGGTGGACGTGAGGAGGGCGGAGAGGTTCGTGAAGGTGGCGATATGGTGCATCCAGGAGGAGCCGTCGATGCGGCCGTCGATGCACAAGGTGACGCAGATGCTGGAAGGGTCGGTGGAGGTGGCAGTGCCCCCTGATCCTTGGTCCTACATCAGTTCTCTCCCATGAATATCCACCGTCCATCTCGTTTTGGTTAGAGGTGTTCATGGTCCGGGTTGGTTCGGTTTTTTGATTAATTTGGAACCGAACCGAAGTTGATCGGTTCTCTAGAAAATGGAACCGAACCAAATCATTCCTTGGTAAAAACCGAACCAAACCAAACTGAAAAAGTTCGGTTAGGTTTGGCAGGTCTTCCAAATCGCTCATCATCACACCGTGAGGTGTGAATGGTTGAGCTGCTTAGTTGGTTCAGATTTCATTTTTAAGCCTTTAACTTTGGGTGCTGCTATTTGCCCCAATAGAATTACTAGTAACACCCTTAATTTTTCACTTTGAGATATTTCATATGTTGGGATTTGGTGGTGCTAGTAATTATGTGGGTAACACCCTTCACTTTTCAGTTTCATCACACCGTTGAACACTTGATGTTTTGAATGCACCGAATGGTGGTAATTGGGGTCACCACCATGTAATGTACAATATTAGTGAGACTGTACATTATATAGGAGTAACTACTGAGGTTATAGTACCAATGGTTCGGGTTGGGTTGGTTCGGGTTAAAAAACTCACTATCCAGAACCGAACCGACCATAGCGGGTTTTTTTTTTTTGGAACCGAACCAAATTGAACGGTCAAAAATACCCGATCCAAACCGAACCAAGTAGACCAGTTCGGTTTGGTTTGGCGGGTTAACCCGAACCGATGAACACCCCTAGTTTTGGTTGGTTTGTTATAAACTTTGTTTATGGACCCGACTAATTAAGGTTAGGCTCCGTGTTGGGGCTTGGTTTGACGCCACCCAACCAAGAACCGAACTCACATATCATATGTTCAGACTTTGGGTGCTACAACACGCTAGCACAAGTGTTACTATTTACTGTTTGCTAATGTTGAACCAACTATCAAGAGGACCAACATATGGCTAAACCCTATGGCCCAATATGAATCTCTGGCTGGCTAACAACTAGCCGTTAGGATATGACCGAGTCTAAAGTCGGCCATTTCTAAGGTTTCGGGACACCTATCGATCTCAAAAAAAAAAACAAGTCCAATGGATATCTTCCATGTCAAAATGTCGATAACCGCCTTGACAAGCAATTTTATGTTACACATCCTATGAAAACATGTTTAAGATTCAACTCCGATAAAGAGCGAGTGGACGAAAGATGGGTGGAGATAAAACTTGGTTTAATTAGTCTTAAATTCCTCCATATATGTTAGGAAATTAGCTAAAATCTATTCCCAATCACATGTTTGTATAGCAAGTTGCCAGCTGAAAATGTTGACTTTTTCAATCCTTTAAATTACAAAACTGTCCCTCCATAACCCTTCCAGCAAGCATGTCAATTCAAATCCAGAAAGAGTATCAACCCGGATTTGATAAGAGTATCAATTAACTGAATTGATACTCCTGCTACAATGATTTCACTGTAGTAAGCATATCAATTCGGTCTGGTAAGAGTATCAATTAACTGAATTGATACTTTTGCTACAGTGATTTTACTGTAGCAGTGTATGCGCAGAAAATGATCCAGGTCGTCTTTATTGCACAAAACGAGATTACAGATGCCGGGGCCCGAGGACTTGGAGGTGGTGAACCGGGTGCGGCGAATATTCGATCAAGAGATTGTGTGAGAGATCCTTCGGAGGGTCCCTTTGATCCGCGTCTCCACGTGGTATTCGTGCGAGAGCTCTGAAGGGGTTGCCCAGGACAGAGGTCTTTACAGGGTGAGGGTTTCTTGAGAGGCTAAGGAGTGTCCGACGTTGCTTTTGTCCCGTCCGTACTTCTCGCTTTCTCGGCTAGGGGGTTTTTGGCTTCGTTCCTCAGTCTTCGTGTCTTCCTCGATCCTTGCTAAATCTCGGTGTCCTTGATCGCCAGTTCGCGGCGTCGATCGTGCTTTTGACGTCGGCTTTTGCTTTGACTTTGGCTTTGCCTTGGCGTGGTTCTGGCTTTTGCTTTGCTTTGGTACTTACGCTTGAACGTAGACGAGTAGAGGCTGACGGTGCTTTAGTTCTTCCAGACTTCGCATCGTATCGACTAGAACGTGCAGTGCTTTGCTCATGACTGGCGTAGTTGCTTGGCTTTGGCACTTGCGTTGCTTTGGCGCGAGGTTTACCGATGCTTTTGCTTTGTCTTCTTGCGTTGCTTTTGCTTCGGCGTTGACTTGATGTTCTTCTCGAACGACGGTGGCTACTTCTTCAAGGCTTCTGGCTTCCTCGACGGTTATAGCGTCGGCTTGACTTCCCTTCTCGTCCGGGCTTCTTTGGCGTGATCGGAGTCGAAGGTTTTGCTTTGAAGACGACGGGGGTAGAGCCGACTTTGCTTCTCTTCTCCGGCCTTCTTTGGCGTGCTCGGGGTCGAAGGCTCCTTTTGAAGATGGCAGAGGTAGCACCGATCTCCATGCGACGGTTGTAGCGCCAGCTTTACTTTGAAGATGACGGGTGTACCGACGCCTCGGGTGTTCCTCTCCAAGCTTTTTTTTCTTCGTGGATAGAGCAGACGTTTGTCAAAGGCGACGGGGTGATGACGCTTCGATCTTCTTCTCCAGGCTTTTCGGCTTGATCGGAGTTGAAGGCTTGTTGGAGCCAACAGGATAGTGCCGCTCCGATCTTCTTCTCCGGCCTTTGCTTCTGGCGTCTTCGGAGTCGAAAGATTTTTCTTCTCCGAGCTTTCTTCTTCATGCATGGAGTCGAAGGCTTGATCTTCTTGTGCAAGGGTCCTCATTTTGATGAGGGCTTTCAATGGACTAAGCCGGTCCCGAAGGGGTAGGCTTGCCTGTGCCTCGTGAAGCCTTGGGTCTATGAAGAGCGCGTCTCCTCTTCTACAGAGCTCATTCGCCTTGTCTTCAGCTCTAGCTCTGACCCCTTCAACCTTTTGAGCCTTCCCCCTCCCCCTCTATTTATAGGTGAAGGGGGGGAGGGGAGAGATATGGGAAGATTATTTAAATCCCTTTAATATCTCTCTCATAATTACCCAAGATTTATTCTTCCATTGAAGAGGGGAATAAACATTTATTTGCCTTTCTTTTCTGGCGGAGTAGTCATAGCTCAATCCTCTTTGAATTTATTTGATTCTTGTACATAAAGTTGATGGCGACTCGTCTTCGTTTCTTATCCGTCGGATCGAGGGATCGGCGAAGATCTACGCTTATGTAGACATCATACGCTCGGGCATGGCGGTATTTCCTTCATTTTTCTTCTTTTCTTTCCTTTTCTTTCCTTTCTTTCTTTTCTTTCTTTTCTTTTCTTTTCTTGCATGGCCGACCACCCCCCAAGGGTTCGGATTTCTAAAAGGGGGCCGGGTGGGCCCCACTTGGGAATGGGCCCACCCGGCCTCTTGTTTGGCTCGGGTCGGGTCCGATTGTGTGTCGAGTTTTGCCTCCAGATCGGTGCATGCGAGTCGGGTCCGGGTCCAAGTGTGTCGGGTTTGCCTCCGGATCGGTGCATTCGAGTCGGGTCTGGGTCCGAGTGTGTGTCGGATTTGCCTCCGTGTTAGCGCATGCGAGTGGGGTTCGGGTTAGACACAATTTGTGTCTACAAGCAGATACAGTAAAATCATTGTAGCGAGCGTATCAGTTCGGTTTGATAAGAGTCAAAATTAACCGAATCGATACTCTTTGCAGCAGTGAAAATGTGAAATCATTATAACAGCTATAGTGAAATCACTGTAGCAGTCCTACGTGTATTGCATCAACTGAGGACCAGCTACCAGGCAACTTCACCAAAACAATGACCACTGAAATGTTGACCAACTCGCAGGCAACGTCCAGGCAAGGGGAGGGGTCGGGCCATTAATCAGTCATCTGCTTGATTGTGACGGGCTAACACATGCCAACACACAGTTGTAGGTTATTGTGATCAATCAATAAGGTTAGGTTACACTGGCAGTGTGGAAGTCTCCAGGTCGTGCTCAGTTCTACTCGGGAAAGAGTCTTCATATTCCCCGGAGTTCAGATCTCCTTCAGTCGGTCGCCCCGGCCCGGTTCACATCACAGCCTCACGATGGCAGGCAACCCGAAAGTCATACTCCAGCCAACTACATGCGGCTGTGATGCGCGACAGACCACCGACCAGAGGAGATCTGAACTTTATTCCACGAGGAATTTCTAGAAAGAGAGATGCTATTCCGCCCGAAGGTTTTTTCGATTCCACTCAGCCCGATTGACGCGGCAGCATATAACTGGTGGCGTTAAAAGATAGGCCTTGGGTCCTGTATTCGTCAAGAAAAGCCTTTTTGTATTACATAAAGTTTCTGGGTTTTTTTTTCTCTATTTGATAGTGGATCTTTCTCTGCACCGCTGGTCGACATAAGCAAGTTTGCCACACCACTTACCATCCCGTGTGTGCTTTCTCTACCTTCTTGTTTGATTTCGTTGATTTGATTGTTTCACATACGATTGTTTTGGGTTCGTGGGTTTGTGGTTCCATCGCGCACAGTAACCTCACCATACTTCAATAAGGGCTTATGCGCTCCACTCGTTGTCTACTAAACGAGCGTGAAGTAAGATCGAATCGAGCGAGCGAAGACTTCCAAGAGTAAACCCTAAACACTTAATATATTAAAACAGGGTGTATACAGGCAGTTTACTGCAGAAAAGGTCACACAAAAGTTCTCAAAGTAAATTCAGAATGTTTCTTACAAGGTAGTTATAAGAGAGGGTAGGAACCTCATACAGGCAATAGGAGCCACTGATGAAACAAGCTGATAGATAGAACTAAGAAGAGAGAGAGAGCAAAATTTTTGCAGAAGAGGGTAAATAATTGGACAAGATGCTATCACTGAAATATGCTACTCACAGAGCCATCGCCGTGAACACGCCAGATGGTTTCGCCCAGGAGGTTCGCCACGGAGAGAACGGTCAGTTGAGGGAAGTAATTGTGCTCAGCGACGGGAATAGTGTTTGTGATTATCACTTCCTGAAAGAGGCCCCCGGACAACCTCTCGATCGCAGGAGGGCTACATAAATAAAAAAAATTAGAAGATATTTAGCGATTTTTCCATATAGACACCTTTATATTATAAGAAAATATATATTTAAAAAAAAAATCCAGACGCACACGAGCGAATGTTCTCTTAGCATGCAAAGCAGATAAAGAATTATACAAGTTCGGTATACCACTACGAAGGTTGTTTTCGTCGACAAATGAATGCAATTTTATATGCGAAATCTTACCCCTTCTACCCTCTTTGCCTGAACATTTTTCCTGGTCTAGGGGAAAGAACCCTTGAGGGTTGCACCACCTTTTGAATTAGCTTAGATTGCGTAACCAAAAAGGTCGGTCGCCAACGGGCTCCTGACCTGGTGGTACTTCCTCTCTCTCTCCCATGTTGGAGAGGTTACCTGTTCGACTCCCGGTATGGACACCGTGGAGCGAACTTTCCCACAAGGCTCTTGGCCTGGTGGTACTTCCTCTCTACCATGTTGGTGGTACGCCCTCTCTCGATCGCAGGAGGTTGCCTTGTTTGCGCGTGAAAATCCTGACCATTGATGTCATGTTCATGGGACTAGGAAACTAATAAATAGCAGCTGATGCCTCCCCCGGTTTCGATCTCCGGACCCCTTTGAGCCCTTTGCTCTAGCGCCCTGTCCTCTGATTGCCTGGCCGGTCCAACAAAACAAAAAAAGGTCAGTCTCCCTACCCGCCAACTGGCTTTTCTGCTTCTTGGCAAGCACCGCTCTTGGCAAGCTGTCTCGGTCAGGTATTTGGCACCAATGAGGAAAATTATTATCGGTCCTTGTTTTGTAGTTGTCCTCTAAGAGTAGGAGGAGGATGATGAAATTTGGTACACCACTCGCAATGTCACTTTTGAAAAAAAAAAAAACATTATGAGATGTTCTATAGAGCATCCTCTTGAGTCTTAACAATTTTTGGAAATATTACGAGAGATAATCTCCACGAAGGACACTGCCACAAATGGAGGTACAATCAAGGTTCAAAATCGCAGTATCGATCGCCTCAGAATCGGTATGTACCAACCAGTATGTACCGGTACCGGCCGATACAGACTGACACTGGTTGAGGAAAAAAACCAAATAAAAAAAGTAACATGTCAATACCGATCCGTACCGGCCGATACAAACCAATACGAAAAAAAAAATTTAACTTGTCGATACCGGTCCATACCGACTGTACCGGCCGATACGGACTGGTACATACCGGTACCGGCCGATACGGACTAGATATCGGGATCAGGTACAGTACCTATCTCGAACCAAATAAAACCAGTACGTACCGGTATCAACCGAGATTTCAAACCCTAGGTAGAACAATACTAAAAAAGCACCTGAAAACAGCATGTGTGCAGCATGCATAAACTGCACTAGCTCCTTCTTGATGTAATAAAACTGCTGCACTAGCAATAGTACCTGAATCGACAATGAGGATGTGTGAAACCACATATACAGTGAATTGAATGTAGCATTAGCTTACAGGCATCAATCACGGCTTACCAGCTGTATCAATTATGTCATCCACCATAATAGCGACCTTTCCCTCCACATCACCAATCAAGTTCATAACCTGTGCATTCCAATTCGAGATTATGGGGATAATGAGCAAGGAAACCCTTCCAATAGTAAACTATGGCATTACACAGCACCTATGGTATACTTGTTGACCATGTTACCAAGTCGGTCGTTTTTTTGAAAAAAAACACATTTAAAACGCGACTTATTGTTGTGACGCTTACTACATGACTTTTTCCCGATTTTTTGAAAAAGACATTGATTCTTTTATAAAGCACAATTTTTTCATTTTAATCCTGATTTACATGTTTCAATCCCGATTAATAGTGTTTTAATCCCATCGTATACTACTCAAAAAAGTAACACCATTATTTTATTTTATTTTTAACTTCTCTCCTACTCAACTTTTCCCAATTTTTCCGACTTCTCCCCTAGACAATTTTTTCCCAACTTCCGACTTGGTAACTTTGGTTGTTGATGACAAAATTATGAGATGGTTTTAAGAACAGAAACATGCCAAGTGGGACATAGGAGCTGCTGCATTTCCTCTCAATTTTGATTAATTTAAAGTGATAAGCTGAAGTACTGCTCTCGGAAAGCCTTCTTACAAGCACTTTAACTTCAACAAGCAAAGAAATACAAGTGTGGTAGACGTGAAAACCCATTCAGGGATCGACAGACATACCTCAGATTCATTGTGTCCTTGGCGCCTTTTATCGATGATAGCCAAAGGTGCATCAGATAACTTCTTGGCAAAACCACGTGCTCGTGCAACGCCTCCCACATCAGGAGAAACAACCACAAGGTCCTTTGAAGATATCATCTTACTAGCCAAGTAATCAAGAATCACCGGCTGTCATCAAATATCACAGATCCATCAAGGCGTTCGATGAGAACTTCTCCCCAGAATATTTCACCCAAGATAAACAGATTTCCAAATTAATGCTTAGAATGACAGAATATGCATGCCAAAAAAATTGGGAAAATTAATCAACATAGTGTCCAAGCAACTTACCTGTCCATATACATGGTCAACAGAAATATCAAAGTATCCCATAGCCTGCCCAGAATGGAAATCACAAGCCAGTACGCGGTCCGCACCTGCTTCAGTGATCAAATTCGCAACAAGCTTGGCAGCAATGGACTCGCGCCCTTGGGTCTGGAGGTACCAACAATTCATAAATGTAATACAAAGGGAATCGCAATTGCATACATAGTCAACTCTCAAAGATTAAGAAAAAAGCATGAACTAAACCAAAAGTTAGAACAAAAATCATTGGATTTGAAAACTCCCAGCATGTGGAAGTTATCTTGTGAAGAGAGAAGAATACCACTCAAGGCAATCATACAAAGAGCCACCTCAGATATTTCGTGATGAGAACAAATAGTTTTACCTTTCTATCTGCTCTAGCATAACCAAAATATGGAATGACAGCAGTAATACTCCGTGCAGAGGCTCTCCGACATGCATCTATCATTATCAAAAGCTCCATAAGATTCTCATTTGCTGGGGGGCATGTTGGTTGGACCAGGAACACATCACAGCCCCTTACACTCTCTTGCAGTTGCACATAGATCTCCCCATCAGCAAATGTTTTAATAACGATCTTACCAAGGTCCAAACCCATGTAACAAGCAATTTCCTTTGTTCAAGGAAACAGAAGAAAGAAGTTGGTGAGAAAAAAAATTAACCCATCACTAGAATTTTGGCATCACATTAAAATTTGTAAACAACCATGACTATAGTCTGCAACAAATTGGGAACAAGAATATAACCATCATTATGAAACATGGAACAGATATCTTGAGAGCATGATGAATGCATGAATATACCTCTTTTTAATCAGTTGGGATAGCCTACGGAAAGACAAGCTTATAAACGAGCTCCTAGAAGTTGTTGGTGTTAGATGCACTTGAATTCCTGACCACCCTCATTCACACGCTCAATATACCTTAGACTTTTGGCCTAATAAGCAAGTTTTCTTGCCCCATTTCTTGCTCTACCTGGTATCAGAATTGCATATACAGACAAGATTCTTGACACCTTATGGCCTAAAATTATGCAAGCTTTCTTGCCCCATTTCTTACTCTACCTGGTATCAGAGTTGGAGATATAGGCAAAATTCTTGAGGAAATTGTGATCTTCCCTTCCACTGGATTCACCATCACCGGATCCCCGCTGGACTACCTCGAAACCCATCCTCTCTTCTTGAGTCATCAAATTCATCCGCCACCATTCTCCACGAACTTCTTGAGAGCATCATCTCCATCGTGGTTCGTCAGTGCCTCCATCTCACAAACAACATCGCTAACCTCCTCCCATGTCGTTGTTTCTTCATCACCACCCGCAACTACCACTTCATCTTCGCAGTTGGCCTTCGCAAGCCCGGATTTTTGGAAAAAAAAATGTAAAAACCATTAACAACCAAAATGCGAGAGGGGGGGGGGGGGGGGGGGGATTAAAGGGTTTGGTTAAAAAAGATTGGCCATATTTTACAAAACACCAATGAGAAAACATTTTATGATTTCGCAGAAACAAAGAGAACGCTACAAAGAATTATTTTTCATTTAATAC
The DNA here is from genome assembly GCA_947650365.1 of Chamaelirium japonicum. NCBI lineage: Eukaryota > Viridiplantae > Streptophyta > Magnoliopsida > Liliales > Melanthiaceae > Chamaelirium > Chamaelirium japonicum. Next base: position 77,990,708 of record OX393554.1, read on the forward strand.
ATGTGGGTTCAAGAAGATATCATTTTAAAAAGGGGTGAGAAGTACCTAGGGCTGAAACAACCCAGACACGCTACCACTTAGTGGCTACTCGGGGTAACCACAGGGATGGTCTAGCCTGAGTCACTAACAGAGGGTCTGATTTTTAAAGAAATATTTTATTAATTTTATAATACGTGTGAACTGAACTACAGGGTCTTTCCGAGGGAAGTACCTCAACCAAAGGAAGGACTACCCTCCAAGTATAGGTAACAGTCAGGTTCTACCCTACACTTGGAAGATCTCTTCTTATGGGAGCATGAACGCTCTAGCCTCAAGGGCGAGCTAAAGTTTCTCGCACTACTCCTTCACCTCCTAATCTATTATCCACATTACAACCTCTGTTATCTACTCATCATTGTATATACTAACGTAAGCAAAAGAAAAGTAGGGTACAATGGTATCATTATTCAGAGCCATTCTGACTATACAACCGAGAGTAAGTACAGCACTCCAAATCTATTCCAAGTTTCCAACTAAGGAAGAGTACAACAGAAATCGCAAGTCTTATTACACATAACAAAATAAGATAAATTGCTAGGAGCAAGAGCTAAGAAAGGTGCCCAAACGATAAATAGTACTAAACTCCTCATTACAAGTAGGGGTGGCAATCCTTGACCCGACCCGAAGTTAGCTGGTTTGGGTTTGGTTTGGTTTGGTCTAAACAGGTTTGGGTCATAAATGGGTTGACCCGACTGACCCGTTTAATGGATTGGGTTCGGGTTTACCAAATGAGTCGTGTTAACCCGACTCGACCCGACCTGACCCAATTACCAAATAAGTCGTGTTAACCCAATCCGACCTGACTTGACCCAGCCCGGTCGATTTACATGGGTTCTGTTGACCCAACCCGAGCCAACCCGACCCGACCCATTTATTAAACTGGTCGGGTCAACCGGTTTATTAGGCGGGTTGGGTTTGGGTTTAAGTTTTTGACCCGTTTATTAAACGGGTTGGGTTCGGGTTGGATGTTTTGCCCTTATACCTATATCTCAACCCGACCCGAACCCATTGACACCCCTAATTACAAGTCTCCTCCATCACCCTACCAAAGGCAGCTACTCCAGCTAATGGCTCCGATTCCTCGAACTCTACTACTACTTGCAAAGGATGCCCATATAAATGACAGCCCAGAGAATTATTGGTCGGCCGCTTGAATTGGCGGTGAGCACTACCTAACCCAAATGGGTTAAGTAGCCTCTAATAGTTTGCAAATTATGGTTAAAAACTCCAATGTGGAGTTTTGTACTAGTTGTGTTTGCGCACCTTTCAAGTTCTCCAGAAGTTAGAAACACCTTAAAATCCTTTCGCACGGTTTCCATCCTGTGTTCAAATCCTTTATTTTCGAATCCTTCAACTATTTTCGCAAGTCTCCTCCACCTAGACACTTGCATCCCGAATACCATGTCTTTTTCCTCAATTGGTGCTGCTTTTGGCTGTCAGTCTCTCAATGCTCTCATTATCATGATCAAGTCCCATCCAATTAAGATGATGTCAGTTATGGATCACAACAAGAAATAATTAGGATGTACAAAGAGATCTCTGACTATCAACTAAACATCAATCTTCTAAAATTGGTGCCAAAAAAATTAGCAATGCAGCCTAGCAAGATACGGAGACTGCTAAGAAACCTAGAAGGCTAGTCGATGGGTAGGGAGCCTACCTTCTTGCTTGTGCAGCTTACACTCATGCAACTAGGGAGCAATGCTCCCTTCATCTTCAAGGCAGTTGGTTCCTCGCCTCTGGCCTATGATATGAGGGACACAACATATTGAGCCCTCGAAGCCGTGTCGACATGGATTCCCGTGTCAACACAGCATGATACCATCACTCCATGTTATTAAACCGAATGTTGTGCGCCTCTCCCTTCCCCAATCGAGTGAACAAAGAAAAATGATAGACCGTGTATGAGTCGAGTTCCGAAGGGGTGTTAATTTTCAGTTTATATCAATTTCATAATTTTATTGGTATATATATATATATTACCCACATGTCCACGTATCCATGTTTTATGATGTTACCCTGTCCGACTCCCGTGTCCGTGTCGACACTCGACGCCCATGTCCGTGTCCACAAATCATAACCTCTAGCTCAAGTTCCTCATCTATGTCTCATCATCTAGTGCATATGTGCCCTTTTCTCTGCCTCAAGTTCTGATCAATTCAGAATAATGAGTCCTATAACAAAACGATAGAATTTTCCCTACAATAGTTAGTGCATAACACTCAGAGATGCTCTATGTTTTATGAGTGTTGTGCTATGTCATGTACTATGAGATTGTGAGATGATGATTATGTTTTACATTTTATGGGTCCTGATGCTCTATGTTTTATGAGTCATGAGATTGAGTAATGGATTATGCCATTTGCGAAATGTTTATCGTATTTTATAGCGTTTGTTATCTTATTGGAATTGTTTAATTCACAGACTGTGTTAGGAAGTGTCTGATAGCTCATCGACAGTGCTAGATAATTAAGAGTCTCATATAGAACCTAAATTGAGTGTCCACTAGAATAAATGATTTTTTTTTAATGTTTTTTGTCATCAAGGTGTACCAATCCATCCTAAAGTGAAATAAAAAAAATCCCTCCCCCCCCTCATTTTCACCACATGTTCATCTTTTTCCCACTTTGTAGCGATAATGGCGATGAATAAACGCTAAATCCCCCATTTTTTCCCATACCACTTGACGATAACAACATTAATAACGATATTTAAAACACTAATATCTGCATAGCGGTTTAGCTTTAGCGTCTCATAAAATGCCAACAAGAGTTCCAACTGACATGCATACAGTCTACTAAGGAAACCGTAGTGTTGTTCAAATTGCATCATCAAATATTTGATGAGCATACCAAGTATCTCACAATTGGTCATCATCACTACCTTATTGGGGCACTCTTTTTGTTTGCTGCACAGTACCCATGAGCTAACTGACTTTTTCTTGAAGTCTCATATGCTACGATGTTTCATACTCCTTAACAACTTAATGTATGATCCACCATGAGTTGAAGTAGTGGTGCTAGAGTATATATGAATCACAATAATAGTATGTAAGGCTAATGTATTCCTTTTTCTTTGCATTGGGTATATGGTGACAAAACCTATGTGCGCGCGCACACACACACACACATCCATCCATCCACACTTTTATATATATATATATATATATATATATGGGAATGCTTAGGTGCGGTCCGCAGCCGTCCGATGCACCACACCGTGCATCGGACGGCTGCGGACCGCACCTAAGCATTCCTCTCTCTCTCTCTCTCTCTCTCTCTCTCTCTCTCTCTCTCTCTCTCTCTCTCTCTCTCTCTCTCTCTCTATATATATATATATATATATATATATATATATATATATATATATATATATATATATATATATATATATATATAAAGAGAGAGAGAGAGAGAGAGAGAGAGGGGGGGGATAGTAAAAATAAAGGAAAATGATCAGAATAAAGACTGCAGATAACAACTTTTGGGCATTCAAATTATTAACAAAATGAAGAGAAACGGCCGGAATAAAGACTACAGAACACAACTGTCAGGCATACAAGTTATTATATCCCAGATATTTTCCAATAACCACACGATGTACTGTAGATGCGTATATGAACTGGGTCCATCAACAATCAGGCTGAGACATACAACAGAACCAGCGTCTGAGACGGGCTAAGGACGAGCAGAAATCATGCAAAAGATCTCCAAAGATACCTCAGTAGTTCGGATTCAATGAACATATGCTCTGCCAATGAAACTTGAGGGCTGAGAGTTGGACGGATTGCATGAGGATACAATGCTTCCATAAATTGGGGAGGGGGGGGGTGGGTTGTGGGGGGAGAGAAGCCTATATGGACAAATGCAATGGAGTAATGTTGTCTAACAAGTAGTGCACCAGTGTACCCAAAAAAAATAGTGCACCATACCATACAAATACAAGCTTGTGTAAGCGTGGCAATACATGAATATATAAAATTATCTCTACCAATATAATTAGAAAACGTGTACATTTCCATCCAGTAATGATTGCAGTTACCATTTCACAGGTGATATGATAACTTATCATGTTTAGGATTTCATGCAGTTAGGTATACATGCCAAAGTAATGATGGATAAACAGAAAAAACCTGAGCAAGTGAAGGATTTGCTCTGCCTGAGAATATCCGCATTCTTGTATGAGGCTTCTGAACATTTTGCTGCTCCAGCTGTGCGCCAAAGAGGTTAGGCACAGTGAGGTCTTTAACCATTGGTGTACATAATCTTCCATTAAAAGAATGCAGTGGCTTTGCTAGCTCACATCTCTGCCCCATGAAAGAAAAAAGATAAAACATTAAGTGTGCTGTGTGCGTTTACATTTGTTTGCACAAAAGACTATCCTGAAAAGTATGTATACTATTATATGTAAAAAAAAGGGAGAAACTCTCTCTCTCTCCCTCCCTCCCTCCCCACACACACACATGTGTCCAGAACTCATTTTTCATTTGCTGTCCACGACAGGGCAAACATGTGGAAGTTTTGCACACAGTATGAGTTTCTTCAAAATATCCAAACTAGAAAGGTTCTCCAATCTTTAAAACTGCTCTTAACTATGTTAATGCAAGAAAAAGATATACCAAATGCATAAAATAATCCCAACGAAGCACAAGCACAATGTATGAAATAGACACCAAAAGAATAAGATACGACACACAATACAGAAAAAAGAGAAAATGATAACACGGTACAATACACAATATGACAACCTTGTATTTGTGGATTAAAGTTGTCCTTCATCCATTCCACCATCCCCTTTGCAAACTCTAGACCTACAACCCATCATGAGTTTGAGGGAAATGTAAGAGGCCTAATTTATATATGCAACTTTTGCATATAGTGTTCGTGTGTATAGAACTCATCATCGTCAAGAATCCCACATTCTTGTGTATAAATGGGTGTGTTAGCCCCAATCCTAACTGAGATCTTTCTCTCCACAACCGTCTCTTCTCTTTTTTAAGCTCCCCTGCCGACAATTACAGATGGAACAACAATCACCAAAACGGTTTCCACCGAAGAAACCGGAAATTATTCCCAACCTTTCTCACATCCTCATCACCAGGCCCTATATAGATTGAGCTCTACACACAAAACAAGGGAAGCAATGCATTAGGAATCGAAGTCCTCAACAATAGCTTTCATCGATCCGTTTCAAATAAAGGCAAATAAGTCTAACAACATGTGCATGAGTGTATGCGCAAAAAAAGATTCGGGTCGTCTTTATTGCACAAAACGAGATTACAGAGGCCGGGACACGGGGACTCGGGGGTGGTGAGCCGGGTGCAGCGAAGATTTGATCAGGAGATTGTGGACGAGATCCTCTGGAGGGTCCCTTTGCTCCGCGTCTCCACGTTACTTCGTGCGAGAGTTTTGAAGGGGTTGCCCAGGACAGAGATCTTTACAGGGTGAGGGTTTCTTGAGAGGCTAAGAATTTGTCGTCGTTGCTTTTGTCCCTTCCGTACTTCGTGCTTTCTCGGCTATGGGGTTTTTGACTTTGTTCCTTGGTCTTCGCGTCTCCCTAGGCTCTGGCTAGATCTCGGCATCCTTGATCGTCGGTTTGTGGCATCGATCATGCTTTGGCTTCAACTTTCAGCTTTGGCTTTGCTTTGGCGTGACTCTTGCTTTTGCTTTACTTTGGCGCTTACGCTTGAACATATATGGGTAGAGGCTTGCGATGCTTTAGTTCTTCCGGACTTCGCGTCGTATCGGCTAAAACGTGCGGTGCTTTGCTCGTAACCGTCGTAGTTGCTTGACTTTGGTACTGGCGTTGCTTTGGCGCGGGCTTTACAGGTGCTTTTACTTTGGCATCTTGTACTGGCTTTTGCTTTGGCGTTGACTCGATCTTCTTCTCGAACGACGATGGCTACTCCTTCATTTTTTCTTTATTCTTCCGGGTTCCTCGACGGTTGTGGCATCGGCTTGACTTCTCCTCTCCTCCAGGCTTCTTTGGCGTGATCGGAGTTGAAAACTTTGTTTTGAAGACGACGGGTGTAGCGGCGCTTCGGGTATCCTTCTCTAAGCTTTCTTCTTTGTGAATGGAGCGGACGTTGTTAAAGACGACGGGTTAATACCGCTTTGATCTTCTTCTCCGAGTTTTTGGGCTTGATCAGAGTCGAAGGCTTGATGGAGACGATGGGGTGATGCCGCTTCGATCTTCTTCTCCGGTCTTTTGGGCTTGATCGGAGTCGAAGGCTTGTTTAAGACAACGGGGTGATGCCGTTTCGATCTTCATCTCCAGGCTTTTGGGCTTGATCGGAGTCGAAGGCTTGTTGAAGACGACGGGGTGGTGCCGCTTCGATCTTCTTCTCCGGCCTTTGCTTCTGGTGTCTTCGGAGTTGAAAGTTTCTTCTTCTCTGAGCTTTCTCCTTCGTACACGGAGTCGAAGGGTTGATCTTCTTGTGAAAGGGTCTTCACGTTGATGAGGACTTTCGATGGACTAAGCCGGTCCCAAAAGGATAGGCTTGCCCGAGCCTCGTGAAGCCTTGGGTCGATGAAAGCGTATCTCCTCCTTTGCAGAGTTTCCTTACTTCTGTCTTCGACTTTGACCCCTTTGAGCCTTCCCCCTCCCACTCTATTTATAGGTGAAGGGGGATGGGAGAGATATGGGAAGATTTATTTGAATCCCTTTATTATCTCTCTCATAACTACCCAAGATTCATTCCCTCATTTATGAGAGAATAATCCTTCATTTATTTTCCTTTTCTGGTGAAGTAGTTATGGCCTAATCATTTTGAATTTGTATTTGAATCTTGCACATTAAATCGATGGCGATCCGGCTTCGTCTTTTGTTAGTCGGATCGATAGATCGAAGTAGATCCACCCTTGTATAGACGTCTACGCAACCTCCCCCCGCGCATGGCGATTTTCTTTCCTTTTTTCTTCTTCTTTTCTTTCCTTTTCTTTCTTTCTTTTCTTTCTTTTTCTTTCTTGCTTGGCCGTCCACCCCCTACCCACGGGTAGGAGGCACGGTTTTCCAGAACAAAGGGGGGGCCGGGTGGGCCCCACTTGAGGATGGGCCATCCAGCCTCTTGCTTGGTTCGGGTCAGGTCCGGTGGGCCCCGATTACATGGTGCGGGCCCCTATGGGTCCCGTTGTGTCGGGTTGGGCTCGCAGGGTCTGCTCATACGGGCCAGGCTCGGGTGCGATCAAATTTGTGTGTCTACAATGAGTCCCGACAATTTTGGATGGGAGATTTAATCTCCTGGTGCAGGAACTTTCATCTAAATCATTAACAAATCCATCAAAGCACACAATATCTCAAATCGAACAGTTAGGGTACCGGTCCGATACACTATCCTTTTGAACATTTTGCATCTACCCAAAAAAAAATAGCAAAAACCAGAGACTCTGATCTGTACTTGATAGTTCAAAGATTGTTCGACTAGCATAGCACCACTGATTCAATTTGAAATTTTCTATATGCATTCAACCTTTACCAAATCGTATAACCCCGAGGAGCAGCGATGAAATCTCACCGCGGAGCCGAATGGAAGCGCCGTGAGACCTAGGGTTCGGAAGTCCGCCCGATCCCCGAGAGACTGAGACCCGGGCTTCGCCGCCGCGGGAGAGGAGAACGCCACGGCCGCCATTGATAGAAGACGGAGAGAAGGGGAGAGAGGATGGGGATGACGCGGTTCGGATTAAGATTAGGGTTATAGAGGATCTGGAGGGAAGGCGTTGATGGGAGCGGGGGAAAGGAGGGAAGAACCTCCGGATTTCCAGAGCCCCCGCGCTCGCCCATTCGCGAAGTGTTCCCTCTTTACTCTACAGATGTAGGGGGGATAGGGGGAAAAGAGCGCCAGACTCCTCGCTAGTTTCCCCCTTTGGCGGCTCTTTAAAGTTCTATAGTCGGTAGTAAAAGACTCTAATGCCCTCCGAGTTTTTTTTCTATTATCTTCTGATTGCCATTGCGGTTTCTCTCGCAGCCGTCTGACCGTCGGGGTGAGTGTGACTCACCAGTTGGGTTGGGTGGTGAGATTCAATTGCTGCACTTAATTATGGCCCAATCGTTGACTGCCACGTCGTGTTCTAAAGAAAGTGTATAATCAAAAAAAAATTAAAAATCGGGTAGCAAAGAGAAATGCTATTCAGCCCGAAGGTTTTCTCGATTCCGCTCAACCTGATTGACGTGGCAGCGTACAACTAGTGGAGTAAAAGATTTAAATGCCGCTTGTGGATTTCAGCCACCATTTATATGTTGCCAAGCCAATCAAGCTAACGGAATCGGAAAAACCTTGGGACTGAATAGCATTTATCGGTAACAAAAGTGGTCTCGAGTTGGGTGTCCGTTAACTTATCCACGTCATCATCTTGAATGGCCGCATAGCCTTTAAAAACTAGCTAAAGACTTTTCTTATTTAAAATATCGAGCAAATCCTTAAAAAAATCCTCTCCAAACGAGGAGTTATCATGTTCCCCAGAGTTGGGGTTAACCATCTCGCTAGCCGAATTTGACTAGCAAAATCCGTCTCCTAAACCCCTATAAAAAGTGATATTTATGTATAAACCCTTTAATTTATTCAAACATTATATATTGACAGTTGCAATTAGTTGACATAAAAAATGAGAGAATATTTTTGATTTGATCCTTAGTATTTTACATAAACTTTGTAATACCCTTCCAATGTGAGAATTTTTGGATTAAGTCCAAGTTAGATTCGGGTTATGTTTGTGTTTGTTTTGGGTTAAGTCCATGTTCAATAAATATATATCGATTTAAGTAATAAAAACCATGGGTAAATCAGTTATTTTTATTTAGATTAATGAAATAATAGCTGAATGAAGGAATATTTTGGAAATAGTCTTTTATTTTGAATGTCAACTAACTGTAGAGATCGATATATAAATACTTTTGGAAATAGTCTTTTATTTTGATTTGTAAAAAAACTTTTTTTTTTAACCTTGCTTCAATGCCTAGCTAAGTATGGAGTCTTGTGGAGCTGGGTAGATGGAATCACTAGCTATTTTTAGGAAAAGGCTTTTGTTATCTATTTTAGGGAAGGAACTAAGGAGCCTTTTGGAGTTGCTCTTACTGCATAGCAATGTGGGGACGCCTATCACGACGCAGAACACTAAGCATTGCGGTGCCCTAGAAAAACAATTGTCATGCGTCTGCAATAAGGCATGTGGTGATGGGAATTCCCACGGAGTTATGTGTTAGGACCTTCCCATCCAATTTTTTTCTCCGATATTGGGGTAATTATATTTATATTGAGCAAATGTAATGAAGCTCGTGTTACAATAATTGGTTTTGATAGAATAATGAAAAAACCGGTTTTTGGTTTAGTCCCATATTGCCCGTGGGGAGATCTTTTAATGCGTTTTTAATGGAACTCCCTTCATTGGGCTTTGTATCTTCCCAAGAGCCAGGCCATAGCCCACCACACACGCGCGCGCGCGCCGAGCCGGGCCGGGCTCGGGCCGAGGCCGCGGCTCGCGTGGACGCGAATGGTCTTCGGGCTTCGGGCCTTGTTTTACACTGGGTTTTAATTTTTTAATTTTTAATGGAGATTTATTCCTCGCGGCTCGCGGCTCGCGTGGACGCGAATGGTCTTCGGGCTTCGAGCCGCTTCTATGAGAATTAAGGCTAATTCTCTAGAACACTCAAGAAAACTGGGGAAGGCTCATGGCCATAAAGAGCACAACCGCATGGGACTCTATGATGTATATGGAAGTATGGGTGAGACTTGTCGACTAGACTTACAATATATAGCTGTACAGTTCAAGACGTAAGTTCACTGTCAGCTAGTAAGTCCTGCAGTCTACACTAAGCAAAGGTTCAAGTCGAAAGACACCTTATGTCTATACATACTCTTATAAGTACTCCAGACTACTTCTTTCTATTTGTTTTTCGATATTTTCATTATTGTGGGGGATTGTTACAAAAATTGATTTTGATAGAATAATGAAAAAACCGGTTTTTGGTTTAGTCCCATATTGCCCGTGGGGAGATCTTTTAATGCGTTTTTAATGGAACTCCCTTCATTGGGCTTTGTATCTTCCCAAGAGCCAGGCCATAGCCCACCACACACGCGCGCGCGCCGAGCTGGGCCGGGCCGGGCTCGGGCCGAGGCCGCGGCTCGTGAGCCGCGTGGACGCGAATGGTCTTCGGGCTTCGGGCCTTGTTTTACACTGGGTTTTAATTTTTTAATTTTTAATGGAGATTTATTCCTTCCGTTACACTATTCACGAGGCTGAGCTAGGTTCATTGAACCTGGACCTCTGCACTGTCACATGCAACCGTTTCACTTGACAGAGCAGTGAATGCTCATCAGTGCGTTGCATGCAATGGCTGTGAGTGTGGGGACGTTATGGCTAAGGACCTCTATATAAGAGAGGGTCCGGTGAAGCCAGAAACACACCAAGCGAAGAGCTCTCTCCACTTTCTCTTTTCTTTCTCGTTCGCTCTTGTCTGGAGTGTCTGGAGTACGCTGAGAGTCCCAAAGGGGTTCCCTTCGGTGCTGAAGAGGAGTCCAGTCGTTGTACCCTGGGGAGCGTTCGTCGGAGGCCTTGAAGCACCTACCGAGGCGGCGAAATAGCTTTCAGGGCATTGTGCTAGCATAAGCCTCGACAACTGCTAAGTACCTTGTTCTTCTTCCTTCTTCCACCTCTTTGCCATATCTGTAGACAACCTTAGGACAACCTAAACCTTGTTTGATTGTTGTGCTCAACTTTGCATGCTAAACCCCTATAGTTTGTTCAATTACTTTTTGCACTAGATTTGTAACATCTCTATATTCTGTTAGTCATCGTTTGCTTGTCTTCATAGAGTAGAATACCCAACAAACTGAAAGCTATTTCTTCATTCTATTCTATTCCGTTTAGATCTAGATCCAATACGAGAGTGTTTAGATCTAGTCTCTTGTTAACTGTTAGAATTCCTTTGATTTTTCATAAGTTTGACGGTGTCGAGGAAAGCTTGACAAACCGGCATTAAATTACCCTAGGAAGCTTGGTACTTAAGCGAGCCAAGTGCTCCACCTCCTTCCTGGAGCTGACCTGGCCGTCAAATTTTTAAAAATTCAAAAGGAACTCTTCCTAGATGACTACTGAGATGGAGAGGAAACCTAGCAAGTCTAGTGAGAAGCCTGAACCATTCGATGGGAAGAACTTTAAGAGATGGCAGATGAAACTTAGGTTCTATCTGACTGTCCTTAAGGTTGTCGACCTTATCTCTTCCGAGAAGCCTACCCTTATCTCTAAGGATGATGGCTCATCTAACCAAACCGACTTAGACTCCTGGGAGAGGTAGGATTATCTGTGTAGGAACTATATCCTCAACTGCCTTGTCCCCGACCTATATGATGTTTACTTCACCTGCAAGTCCGCCAAAGACCTGTGGAACTCCTTATAGAAGAAGTACGCCACAGAGGATGCCGGGTCGAAGAAGTTTGTGGTCGGGAAGCTGCTGGAGTTCAAGATGGAAGATGGGAAATCTGTAGTCTCCCAACTTGAGAAGATACAGATTATCATCCATGAGGTCATTGCTGAGGGGTACAAAATCTACGAGGGATTCCAAGTGGCAACTATCATAGAGAAGTTGCCTCCCTCGTGGAAGGAGTATAAGAACAGTTTGAAGCACAAGAGGAAGAAGATGACCTTGGAAGACCTTGTTGTCCGAATCCGTATAGAGGAGGACAATCGAGTGTCGGAGCAAAGGGAGCGAGCCTCTATGATAAAAGGAAAGGCCAACCTCGTGGAGGGGAAGTCTTCCAAAAAGAAGGCTCTTGCTCCTAAGCCCTGGGAGAAGAACAAGCAATCCAAGCCCCAGTTCAAAAAGAAGCCGAAGGGAGACTGCTTCGTTTGTGGCAAGCCAGGTCACCTGGCTAGGGAGTGCCGCTTCAATGCAGCTAATCGGCCGAAGAACAAGTCCGAGGCGAACGTGGCACAGAGCGGCTACTTCTCGGCAGTGGTGACGGAGGTCAACCTAGTCAGCAACCTTGCAGACTGGTGGGTGGATACGGGAGCTACCCGACATATATGTGGGTCGAAGAGCTACTTCTCTACCTACACACCTGTAGAAGAAGGTGAGTCACTGTACATGGGGAACTCCTCAGTTGCTCAAGTTACTGGGAAAGGGAATGTGATTCTGAAGTTCACCTCTGGAAATCTTCTGACTCTGAAGGAGGTGCTTCACATCCCAGACATCCGGAAGAATCTGGTCTCCGGAGCAATGCTGAGCAAGAAGGGCTACAAGCTTGTATTTGAGTCGGACAAATTTTTCCTGACTAAGGGAGGGTCTTTTGTGGGAAAGGGTTATCTTGATGAGGGCTTATTTAAGCTGAATGTAACATCTTTCAATAATGATAATAAAATATCTTCTTCTGCTTACTTGTGTGATTCTTTTGATCTGTGACATGCTAGACTAGGACACGTTAACTCTAAAACCCTTAAAATGTTAGTTAACTTAGGTAGTGTACCTAAATATGTTCCATCCTCAAATGGAAAGTGTGGCATATGCGTAGAGGCTAAATATGCCAAGAAACCTTTTAAGAGTGTAGAGCGTAGCCTAAAAACCCTAGACTTGATCCACTCAGACGTGTGCGACCTTAAAGGTTACACTACGAGAGGAGGAAACAAGTACTTCATCATATTTATTGATGATTGTTCCAGACATTGTTCAATCTTTCTCCTTAAGAGTAAGGACGATAGCTTGTCCAAGTTTAAATCCTATAAGTCTGAGATAGAAAACCAGTTAGGGAAGAGGATCAAAGTCCTTAGGTCGGACAGAGGAGGTGAATATGAGTCCGGAGAATTCACTAAATTTTGTGAAGACAACGGTATAATTCATCAGACCACTGCTCCATATTCCCCTCAGTCTAATGGAGTAGCTGAGAGGAAGAACAGGACCTTAAAGGACATGGTCAATGCCATGATGATCAGTTCAGGGGTACCTACGAACCTGTGGGGGGAAGCTGTGCTCTCAGCAGCACATGTTCTTAATAGAATCCCATTTAAGGAATCTGAGCAGACTCCTTATGAGATTCTGAGAGGTAGGAAGCCATCGTATAAATACCTCAAAGTGTGGGGTTGTTTAGCGAATGTATCCATACCTAACCCTAAGAGGACCAAGCTAGGTCCTAAAACAGTTGACTCTGTATTCATAGGATATGCCCAGAACAGTAGTGCGTATAGGTTTTTAGTTATCCATTCTGAAAACCCATACGTAGATGATAATACCATCATCGAGACTAGGGATGCCGAATTTTTTGAAAATCGGTTTCCTTATAAAGAGAGGTCTGAAAAACCTCAGGAGCCCAGTACGCTTGAGAGGCCTGCTCCTAGACAGAGGGATGACTCTTCAGATAATGAAGAGATCGAACCTAGAAGGAGCAAGCGAGCTAGGACTGGTACTTCATTTGGGCTTGACTTCATTACATATCTAGTGGAAGAGGATCCAACTAGTTATAATGAAGCCATGACCTCAGCTGACTCCATCTTTTGGAAGGAAGCTGTAAACAGTGAACTTGAGTCCATAATATCTAATAACACCTGGGAGCTAGTTGAGTTACCTCCTGGTTGTAAAACAGTTGGATGTAAATGGATATTCAAGAAGAAGCTTAGGGCAGATGGATCCATAGAAAGATATAAGGCTAGGTTAGTAGCTAAAGGATATAAGCAGCGAGAGGGAGTAGACTTCTTTGATACCTACTCACTAGTGACTAGGATTACATCCATTAGGTTGCTTATAGCTATAGCTGCTATCCATAACCTTGTAATTCACCAGATGGATGTAAAAACTGCATTCCTAAATGGAGAATTAGAGGAAGAGATCTACATGGATCAGCCCGAAGGCTTCATAGTGCAAGGTTTGGAGAAGAAGGTTTGTAGACTAAAAAAGTCTCTTTATGGTCTCAAACAGGCTCCAAAACAATGGCACAAGAAGTTTGACCATGTGTTAACTTCAAGTGGTTTCAGAATTAATGAATCAGATAAATATATCTACACTAAGGTCAATAACTTGACTTGTGTGGTCATATGTCTCTATGTAGATGATATGTTGATCTTTGGAACCAACTTAGAAGTAGTGGTCAAGACCAAGGACTTCCTGAGTAGGCACTTTGATATGAAGGACTTAGGAGCTGCAGATGTCATTCTTGGAATCAAAATTAAGAGAGATTCCAATGGCATAGCTCTATCTCAATCTCACTATATCGAGAAAGTGCTTAGGAAGTTCGGTCATATTGATTGTCTACCTGCTAGAACGTCATATGATCCTTCAGTACACCTGAATAAGAATTTAGGGCCTAGTGTATCACAACTAGAATATTCTAGGGTAATTGGCAGTCTCATGTATATCATGAACTGCACGAGACCCGATATTGCCTATGCGATAGGTAGACTTAGTAGATACACTATTAACCCTAACCAAGAGCATTGGGATTCTCTAATTCGAGTTCTAAGGTACTTAAAACATACATTAGATTATGGCATTTTCTATGGTAGGTATCCAGCTATCCTAGAAGGATACAGCGATGCTAACTGGATTGCGGATTCCTCAGGAACCAAATCCACTAGTGGGTATGTGTTTACCCTTGGAGGGGGTGCAATTTGTTGGAAATCATCCAAACAAACATGCATTGCCCAATCCACTATGGAGTCGGAGTTCATAGCACTAGATAAAGCTAGTGAAGAGGGTGAATGGCTAAGGAATCTCATTATGGATATTCCTTTTTGGCCAAAGCCTATTCCTGCTGTCCCAATTCATTGTGATAGCCAAGCAGCTATAATGAGGGCCAGGAATAACTCCTATAATGGTAAGTCACGACATATTCGTCGTAGACATAACACTGTTCGACAGATGTTGAAAGATGGGATAATTACTATTGACTATATTAGGTCAAAGGATAATTTAGCAGATCCCTTAACTAAAGGACTAGCTAGAGAGTTAGTTCTAAGTACATCGAGGGGGATGGGGCTGAAGCCTATAAACGAATAAGTCTCCGATAACGGTAACCCAACCTACGTGATTGGAGATCCCAAAATCGAGGTTCAATGGGAAAACAAGTTATTCGAGGGATTTGTGAGGGTGCTATCAAAATTCTCCCCTCCCTATGATGTGATAGTACATTCTGTATCGTTGAGAGGCTGAGTTTTAGACTCTTAATGCTAACTATAGCTGGTATACCAGTGGGGTGTATAGATACAGAGCACTCTTGATAGTAAGCACCTATATGAGTGTAGAAGTGTGGCCGCTTCTATAAGAATTAAGGCTAATTCTCTAGAACACTCAAGAAAACTAGGGAAGGCTCATGGCCATAAAGAGCACAACCGCATGGGACTCTATGATGTATATGGAAGTATGGGTGAGACTTGTCGACTAGACTTACAATATATAGCTGTACAGTTCAAGACGTAAGTTCACTGTCAACTAGTAAGTCCTGCAGTCTACACTAAGCAAAGGTTCAAGTCGAAAGACACCTTATGTCTATACATACTCTTATAAGTACTCCAGACTACTTCTTTCTATTTGTTTTTCGATATTTTCATTATTGTGGGGGATTGTTACAAAAATTGGTTTTGATAGAATAATGAAAAAACCGATTTTTGGTTTAGTCCCATATTGCCCGTGGGGAGACTTTTAATGCGTTTTTAATGGAACTCCCTTCATTGGGCTTTGTATCTTCCCAAGAGCCAGGCCATAGCCCACCACACACGCGCGCGCGCCGAGCCGGGCCGAGGCCGCGGCTCGCGAGCCGCGTGGACGCGAATGGTCTTCGGGCTTCGGGCCTTGTTTTACACTGGGTTTTAATTTTTTAATTTTTAATGGAGATTTATTCCTTCCGTTACACTATTCACGAGGCTGAGCTAGGTTCATTGAACCTGGACCTCTGCACTGTCACATGCAACCGTTTCACTTGACAGAGCAGTGAATGCTCATCAGTGCGTTGCATGCAATGGCTGTGAGTGTGGGGACGTTATGGCTAAGGACCTCTATATAAGAGAGGGTCCGGTGAAGCCAGAAGCACACCAAGCGAAGAGCTCTCTCCACTTTCTCTTTTCTTTCTCGTTCGCTCTTGTCTGGAGTGTCTGGAGTACGCTGAGAGTCCCAAAGGGGTTCCCTTCGGTGCTGAAGAGGAGTCCAGTCGTTGTACCCTGGGGAGCGTTCGTCGGAGGCCTTGAAGCACCTACCGAGGCGGCGAAATAGCTTTCAGGGCATTGTGCTAGCACAAGCCTCGACAACTGCTAAGTACCTTGTTCTTCTTCCTTCTTCCACCTCTTTGCCATATCTGTAGACAACCTTAGGACAACCTAAACCTTGTTTGATTGTTGTGCTCAACTTTGCATGCTAAACCCCTATAGTTTGTTCAATTACTTTTTGCACTAGATTTGTAACATCTCTATATTCTGTTAGTCATCGTTTGCTTGTCTTCATAGAGTAGAATACCCAACAGCTCGTACAGAGACGGAACTACATAGAGACCAAGGGGGGCCATGCCCCCCCCCCCCCCCCCCCCCTAAAGTTTATCTCAAAAACTCAACCCCCCCTGTAGTTTAAAAGTTACATTTTGCCCCGTTCAATTCAGATTTAATCAGATAAAGATTATCAAATAAGGAATTAAGTAGTTGACAAAAAGGGTATTGTGCTAATATTTCAAACTTTAGGGTGCGATTTGGAAAAAAAAATTAACTAAGGGGGTTTAAGTGTTTTTAGGTTAAACTTCAAGAGGCAAAGTATAATTTATCCTTTTAGATTTATTTTCTCTCTCGCATGCCCTCCCCACCCCCAAGATGATTTTTTTCATTCTTGAATTGGTGAAAAAAAAACTGCTTCATGCTTCCCCCCCCCCCCCCAAAGATGAAATTCTGGTTCCATGCCTGAGCTCGTATATGGTATTATGGGGCATATCAACGAAAGGTCAATGCCAACCCAAGAGGTGCAGAGACCACGCGTGGGCCCTTTCTTGGGTCTACACAACAATCTTGTATATGGGCTCCAAGGTGTGTGACTATGTACAACTCACATTTTACTGAGAGCAACCCCAACTTAAAATAAAAATATTCAATATCCACCCACCCCACCCCCTCGCCCAGCCACACCCGAGCAATCGAAGCATATTTATTACTTATAAGGGCAACTAGAGTTGCGAATGAACTAAACTATTCAAGAGCAGCTCGCAAACAAGCTCAATAAAGACTCGCTCAAATTCGATTACTATTTGAGCCCGGCATGAAGGGTATTCAATATTTAATTACTATTTGAGCCCAACCCAAACCTAAGTTTTAGGCTCGTTTAATAAACGAACCAAACACATAATACCAATGCTAGGCTCGATTGGGCATGTGAACAAGCTCATTTAGGGACCGTGACCAAGCTCATGAATATGCTCACAAAAATCATAAGTAGGCTCAATATATATAGTCCAATATTTTGACTTAGTATAGAGTCCACGGATTCAAGTTTGTCTGATTATTGAACGAGCAAACTCCAAGCCTAAAGTTTAGTCCCGTTTATTAAAGAGCCAAGCTCAAACGGACCAAATCTCGTCTCGGCTTGATTGCCCAAACTTGAGCAACCAAGCTTTTAATCAAGTCAAGCTTAAACCAAAAGCTCGGCTAAGATTGTGCAGCCTCAAGGGAAATCCATGCCTCTGATCCCCATCATTGCCCCCCCCCCCCCCCCCCCCTTCTCCTTCCTCTCCATCTTCCTCCTACACTTGGTCATTTCAGACCGAGTGCATCTACATCGCATTCGGTCGAAGACTCAGAGGAGCCTGGCTGCACTGTCATGATATTCTGTCATTGTCGATCACCAGGTTCCCAACTATCGATTGATCTGAAGATGCACCCAGGCTCCAATGGCCAAATGCTTGGTAGAGGAACTCAACTTCCAATTACCGAGTCAAATGTTTTTTTCGATGGAGGATAAATGAGGGAGGGGGAAGAAGAAGATAAGCGGGGACGGGGGAGCATGTGGGAACCTGCACGGGTTTGACAATAGCGATTCTAGGAGTCGGTCTGCATGGCCAAACTTCTCGATGGTTTGTCCTTTTGAGCGGCTCTTTAAAGTTCCATATACAGTAATAACACTCTAATGCCCTCTAGGTTTTCTCTGTTTTTTTTATTTGTCATTGCAGTGTCTCTAACGGCCGTCTGATACTTATCGATCGGGGTGATTGCGATTCACCAATCGGTTTGGTGTCTGTCATCTAGTGCACATTAGCATCCAATGTTTGAGTTATTTTCCCGAAGCAATGTTATGAAGTTCGTATACGGTATTCCTGTGTGAACCCAAAAAGGGGCGCGGAATCCATGCGTGGGCCAAACACATCTCTTGGGTCTGCACAAGAATCCTATATACGGGCTCCATGGGGTGTGACTATATTCAACTCACACTTTATTAAAATAAAATATCCAATATGTAAACCCCCCCCCCCCCCCCCCCCCCCCCCCCTCACACGCACAAACCTTCCAAGCATATTTATAAGGACCTAGGGTTGCAAACAAAATAAATTGTTCATGAGCAACTCACGAATAAGCTCGATAAAGATTCGTTCAAGCTTGTTCGGTTACTATTTACCCAAAACTAGTGTTTAGATTCGTTTAATATTAAATACCAAAGCTCGGCTACGTAGAGCTTGTGAACTTGCTTGTTTAGGGATCATGAGCAAGTTCATGAATAAGCTCATAAAGACATAAATATGCCCAATATATACACTCCAAGATTATTGAACGAGCAAGGTCCAAGTAAAGTTTAGGCTCGTTTAATAAACGAATCAAGCTCAAATAGACCAAAGCTTGGCTCGGCTCGATTGCTAACCAATCCAAGCCCAAACTTGAACAACTAAGCTTTTAACAAAGCCAAGCTCAAATTGACCAAACCTTGGCTCTACTCAGCTTGAATCGTTTGCAACTCTAAGGAAAACCCATACCCATGGCACCCATTGTCGTTGCCCCATGTAATCATTCTCGCCTCCGACTCGGTCATTTTCAGTCATAGGGCATCTACACCACATTCAATCGAAGGAGATTGACTACATGTGTGGAGACCAAAATCTAAGAAGAAATGCTTGAAGCATATATATGCTATGCTTATTTTGAAAGTGTTTATTCGCCTCCACTTCATGATACGACAAGCCTTAGTGATTCTGCGTGTAGCAATCACGAAATGAACACACTAGAACAAAAACACATATCTTTTACTTTCCGATAGAATATTGTTGTAGGAAAGAAGAAAGAGATCACTTACTATCTTGAGAATTCTTCTTTCGTCTCAATTACCTTTTGTAAGTATTGCTCAAGTTTTAACTTTACAACCATAAATTTTAGTCCATATTTTTTATTTTTCATGTTTTTTCTTCAATTCCAAGCATGTTATCGTTTTCGATTTCATTGTTGTTGTTCGTTTGTATATTTTTTAGGAGGAACCAAACATGTTTATCACTTAACAAGGGTTGAAAGTAACAGTCATGTCAACTATATAACATGTTATGAATTTTTCTAAAAAACCATAACAAGATATATGCTTGAAGTCTTGTCGCACTTGTTAACACCATTTACAGTCCTTTGAGGAAAAAAAATTGTTGATCTTCATAACCGTCCAATATGTATAACCTTAGCATGGCCGACTAATAATCTTAGCATAACCGTCCAATATGTATACACCACGTGTTCAAATATGTTAAGTGTTTCAAATTTGTACACATGGCATGTTCTTATTGGCAGTCATACTAAGTTTATACAAAAAGGTCAACAAATTTTTTCTCCAAGTCTCATTACCTAGAGAGAGAAACATCACAAGGTGTCATAGACTTTTCTTTCATCCATGAACTAATGTGCATGTGGAAGGGTAGAATAACTTTTTAACCCACTGGAGAGGTAGGTCAACAAAGTCCTCATTTGTGATCCTTGAATGTATTTTTGGCAGCATTAAAAGGGAGGGTTAACTTTTGAAGGTTTGTCATTTAAAAAAAAAAACATTGGAGGGTTTGTTGACCCACCTGTCAAGTGAGTCAAAAAAGTTATTTTTGAGGATCGTGGGTAATTTAAAATGGTAAATTAGTGTTAGGTCCTTCTAACAGATCGTATCGATAAGGACGAAAAATGAGACGCTTTAGCATTAGGTTCTCTTGCTGGAAAATAACCAACTTATCCCTATGTACGCTGTACAGAAAAGCAACAATCCGATTTTTTTATAAATCACTGAAGCAAAAAGGAGTAACAATCTGCTCAAATTGTTTTTCTTTGCTACAGCGAAATTACTATAGCATTATTTTTTAAACGAAATCTTATCGAAATTAATTTTTTGCTACAAGAAAACCACTGCATCAAAAGAGTAACAATCTTTGCAGATTGAGTAACAATTCGCACAGATTGTTACTATGTTGCTCGGTGAAATAACTGTAACAAAAATTTACGAATTATTATAACGATAAGGATTGAGGGACTTGTTCTAAAGAGATATTTTTGTCATTTAAAGAGGAGAAAAGTTAACGAAGGGACTTACTCTAACTGCATCTTTTTGGAAGGGACCTGATACAAAATCATCTTGTTATATGTCATTCTCACTAAATCAATCTCTGGCTAGGGACCTATCACTAATTCCCCTTATCTAAATGTAAAATGTTGCAAAGATTCTGAGTGTCAAAAAGTAGAAGCAATTGAGGTCTTAAAGGCAACGGACTTTAACAAAGCGACCATGAAATGGGATAAGAGGTGCCGACCAACATTCCCGATTGGACTTATAATGCTCACTTATTGACAAAAAGAAAAAAAAAAAAAAAAAAAAAAAAAAAAAAAAAAAAAAAAAAAGAAGGAAAACCCATGTGTGGACGACTGCTTCAATTATTGGTGCTACAGAGACGGATGGGTTGACTCGAGTCCATGTTTACTGCCCGATTGGGTCGCTGCACTTGCTTTCGGACCAATCGTGATGTGCCACATCAGTAATTATAAAGTTCATAATGGGGACAATGTGTACCGGTAACTAGGGGTGGCAATGGGTCGGGTCGGGTCGGGTTTCGGGTTGTGTCCAAAACCCCTAGATCCGGACAGGACCCGTATCGTGTCTAGATCCTAAATCTGTATCCGACCCGTTTATAAACGGGTAGACCCGATGAGACCCGTTTACCACACAGGTTTACTCAGTTGACCTGATCCGACCCAATCTGACTCGACTCGACTTAACCCGATAGACCCGCTGATACTATACATTATAGTAGCGGATTGCGGGTAGACCCGACCCAACACGACTCGTTGAATTTTAAACTGGTCTTCCCGGGTTTACCATGTCCAAACCCTAAACCAGGACCCGACCCGTTTATTAAATGGGTCTATCGTGTCGACCCGTTTACGACCCGAACCCGTTTAGCCCTGACCCAGACCCGCTAATTTCGTATCGGGTCTGCTGTGTCGGGTCCGAAATTGCCTGCCCTACCGGTAACAAGTGTAGTTTCTGCCATGCCCTTTTTAATAGACAACGTGGCATATTGTGATTGGGTCATAAACAAGTGCCACAAATATTGCTGCCCTCAGCAAAAATGATCTTGGTTGACACCGACCACCCGTGAGAATTTCAAGCCTTAAACGTTATCTCCCCGAACCATGGCCCGAACCTCGGGTTCGGGGTTCACATATAGACACCTATTGTTTGCGTCCACTAAGGACAGTTCTAGAATATTGCGATCTATAAACCACTAGGTGAACCCTAAGAGCATCTCCAACCGAGTCCTAATTGGGAGGACCTCTTAATGATTGTGGGGGCCATTTTTGGACCCACCTCATCAAATCTCGTAATTGGGAGAATTTCTACTCCAACGGCCTCGTAACTAGGATATACTAGGCCCTTTGCACCAAGCCCTCTTCCACCTAAACTTTTTCAAATTTGCACCAAGTCCTCTCTCACCCGAAATAATTTGTGTGGTCCGCTCGTTCGGAGCCTCCGAAGAAAATCAGAAATTTGTTGCGGGCTTCAGAGCTCTTCGAGCCACATCAGCATCTTTTACCATAGGCCTCGCCACGTAGGTCTTCGGAGGTTTTGTTCGGAGTTCGTTGGATATGCTTTCTGCCGCTTGGAGCGCCACGTAAGACTTAGGATATATGCTCGGAGTCCGTTGGAGATGCTCTAAGGGCTCTTATCTTACGGGCCGACAGATCCAAACGATGGGACAGACGTTCGTCGATGGACCCCGAACCACGATGATAGCGTGGTTCGAGGCGTCTATTTTAAGTCATTCGATGAGAATTGTTTTTCCTTGTAACTGTGAATAGGAGACATCAGTTTGTGATAGGGTGGAAAAAGGTAACCCAATTGGATATTGCTAAGGAAAACACAATTATTTGTATTATCTAATAAAGGGATTTTCAAAATAATATTCTAAAAACAAGTATTTAATTCAATAACGACAAATAAAAAATATTTATCGGACTAGTACATTGACAGTCGTGTGGCTTGACTCATCGATAACCGCTCATGACGTCGGCATATTACTTTTTGTCATGTTCTATAAATCCAGCATCTGGACCACTAAATTTAAACCCGGCATCAGAAATGTCGGGTTTGACAAAAATCCAATTTCACATGTACTAAAAAAAATGAAGTGTTGAGGATAGTTTCAATCCAAAACAAGTGTTGTTTCAATTCAAAACAGATGTTCGATTAACTTTGTCATTTCGGATGCCGAGTTTATCGGCATACGAAAAAAGAAAGATTAGTTGACATGGCAGTGAGTTTTTCGGCTCTGACTTACCTCGTGGCTGTCAGAATGCTAATCTGATAAATATTTAGGGTCTATTATTTTGGCAACTAAAGTATGTTGGACATTGGTTTATCTAGAGAATCTCATTTTGTGTCATGTTTTTTTGTTCAATGTTCTGAATAAACTAATTTATAGATTTTATTTATTTCTGCTTTGTTGGCACATTAGAATCCGACCAATATTGATCAGACATCGATTGCCCACCACTCATGGGATACTTACTTTCACGAGTTGTCGCCCCAACACTAAATATATGATATTTCCCGAAGTCATTGCCCCTTGTAATCCAAAGCATCCACCCTAGGGTTTCATTCTTTGGAGATCCTTATCGTCTGACTCGACCAAATGTCCTAGCCTGAAATGTCCTATGTCACCAAGACCATTGGAGATAGATCTCACAAGAAAATATGATTGGTTTACCGATTACAAAAGAGCAATCAAGGACAATTTAATCTCTTGAAACATCAATTGTCATGAGCATTTTTTGATTAGGGTTGGGTGCAATCATTGGTCGAGGCTGAGTGCAACGAACAACCATGATCACGACACATCGATCATTTTGTTTAGAGAAATAAAAAAAAATCATGATAAATAGTATTTTCCAACTAAGAAATTCATTAAAAAAATAGTGAATTAAGAACCAAGCAATATGCCTTTCATAGTTAGAATTGCGCCACATATTGAAGCTCATCCTAAAAGGAGTAGATTATGGTGTGGTCATTGGGAGTTGGATTTCTCTATGATTCGTCCTTTCTCTCAGTTCACTCGATCCGCATATCATAGTCGCATGATGGAGAGACCTTGAAAAGTGTATCACAATCGGCTCCAAGACTCTCCACCAGACGGTTGTGATATATGCCACATCACAAATCGAGTGAATTGAGATAAAAGGATGAACCGCAGAGGAGTCGAACTCGACCATTCATTGGTGCCACGGCACTCGTACTATGTTTAGTCTCACATCCAAAATGGCAAAATCTTGTTTCAGACCAATAGTGCAGATTGAGTTATTGGTGGGCCTTATGGTCCTTGTCGAAGCACGTGTACCAAGGCTTCTAATCATTTCGCCAATGACCAATGTAAGTCAACCATACCTTTTATCTTTTGGGAATTTTGATCATACCCCAAAAATCTATAATTAGCCCCCATTTCCAACAAACTTGAACACATCCCATTATTATTTTTTTATAATCCTATTCCAAAAATACTCTTCCCTCTTACACCCCACGTTAAATACACCATAGTTAAATGGCCCGCTCCATCTTGATCATACCCCATTCCTTTCCGATGTTGAAAGTATAGAAACGTGAGGATGGTTATTTTGATCATTTGCCATTCATTGATGGCTTGATAAGGAGAGAGAGA
Source organism: Chamaelirium japonicum (assembly GCA_947650365.1). Lineage (NCBI taxonomy): Eukaryota > Viridiplantae > Streptophyta > Magnoliopsida > Liliales > Melanthiaceae > Chamaelirium > Chamaelirium japonicum. The sequence continues at coordinate 78,014,847 of OX393554.1, forward strand.
GAGAGAGAGAGAGAGAGAGAGAGAGAGAGAGAGAGAGAGAGAGAGAGAGAGAGAGAGAGAGAGATGTTCCTTTTCTTTTTTCATTGCTAGACGGGGTAGATCTCGTATGGAGGAATCTGATCGAAAAAAGTGGGATCTTCGAACTCTGTTGCTGTCTATGGAGGAATCCAATCGAAAAAAGTGGAATATTCGAGCTCTGTTGCTGTCCATAGAGGAATCTGATCGATGGGAAGTAAGATCTTCGTGTCATATTGTCTATGGCGCTGCCAATGCCGCCACACCCCTGTCGTTGCCATCGCTCAATTCCTTTCCAATTGCAATCGATGCCCAAACGGTTTTGTTTTTAGGTTTTAGTTAGATGTGGGGTATAAGATAAAGGTATAAATGGTATTTGGGGTATGAATAAAATTTTCCTATTTTTTTTAGTAGTGATTCCATAAGTCGTTCTGTACATAAAGTAACGCATCACAATCATCAATTCAGGTCGAGTGTCATTTATTTGTTGGGTTGGTTGCTATCGGATGGCTGCCATCACCTTATTTAAGGGACACCTTATTGGATCATTTTTCGATATAACAAGGGACGTCGGTTTTGTGCTAACTAGACAAGATAGAACAAAAAAGCTGACTAGGACAAGCTGATTGGACAAAAATGAACTGAATAGATATAACCATTCGTTCAAAAATCAATGCACGATATCTCATTGGTTTCAAATCTCAACCCATTTAAATTGCACTAAACCCCTAAAATCCTGGCCCATTGAAACTACCATAAACCTAACCGTTCATTCCGTGATCGTTGTTTGCATCAACGACTATAAACCTGCCTGCTGAAATTTCGGCCGCCCCAAACCATCGGGTCGATCTCGAGGAATCCGTTCGAATAGAGACAGTTGTGATTGATCGATTATAGGGGGAGGGGGAGTTGGTGGCGCCGAAGGCCCCCGCTTCGTGTCAATCAGCACGGACGAGGAAATGGGTGTCCTTATGAATGCCGGTGTTGTCGTTGAAGTGTTTTGTTGCCAAAGACGTTCAAGTGTGTTGCCGCTGAAGGCGGTCCGCTGCAGTGCCGATAGGCACAGGTATGCACTAGTAAACTGACATGGGAAGGAGTAAAGTGTCTTGGTGGGATGCACCAGTTCAAATCTCCTCCGATCGTGCCTCAACATTGTACACCAATCCTGCGGCCAGGATGCCTTTGCAAAACATGAGGTGCGCCAAGGGGTCGATCAAGTGGAGGACATTTCTTTCATCCCAATGTCTGGAAATATTTCCAGACCAATAAAAGTCTGGCTGAATAGTATTTTCCAAAAAAGAAACAAAGCATTGTGATGGAATCTCTTAAAGTGGGGCCACATAGGTGTATGGTTCTCGTTGTTTGCTCCACAACGGCACACAAGAACTAAGATCAGTAACATTTGGCTTGCCCACATGCCGTGTGAGCCATTCATCGTCCTTGATGCACACATGGTGAGCCGATCAGATCCTATTTAGGGTGCAAACGAACCAAGCTGTTTATAAGTGGCTCACAACAAGATTGATAAAAAGCTTGTTCGAGTTTGTTCAATCATTAATCGAACCAAGCCCAAGCCTAGAGTTTAGGTGTATTTAATAAACGAGACAGACTCAAGCAGACCAAAGCTTGGCTTGGTTGGACTCGTGAACATGCTTGTTTAGGGCTCGATAAGAGACCATTCAAGTTTATTCGATCATTAATTGATCAAAACCTAGCATGAAGTTTAGGCTCGTTTAGTAAATGAGCCAAGCTCAACCAAACCAAAGCTCGGCTTGGTTATTAAGTAAGCGAAGGCCAAGATAAAAGTTTAAGCTTGTTTAATAAATAAGCCAAGCTCAAACAGACCAAAGCTCGGCTCGTTTGCAGCCCTATTCCTATTTACACCAGCTAGCCTCTCTATGATTTGTACATCGGATGTGATGCACGGTTCTCACGGCATGCAAATTGATTTTGAGTACTGATTACATAAAGTGTCTCGTACCGTAAGGTGGTGGAACTGATGCATCTACAACCATCAGTCCGGACTGAGTGCCATTCACTTGGGGTTGCCTAATATCGGACGACCATCATGAATCAGGGCCCACCACTTTACACATGGGCGTCTTATTAGATCATTTCGCATAGATTTTTAGAAAAATTAAGTGCAGGTCCACGACAACATTTTCGTTTGATTAAGATGACAGTTTCATTTGTTTGCTTACAATAAGTCCACGGACAACGATTAGTTTTAAAGGTGATCGTCTTCCACTTTTTTTGCATGTAAGAGGATCTTTTCAAACCGCTTTGGAGAACGTGTTTGTTTTTAGGGGTTATTAACCTAATGTCATTCTAACTAACTCCGTAGTTTTTAAACCCGCTCTAACTATTTTGTAATGCGTTAATTCCCTCCCTCCTTTATTTTTTAAAATGGCCGTTTTGCCCCTCTAACTGCCCATGTAGAACCAGATTTATAGTTTTTTTTAAAAAATCCGTTGTATAGTGAAAGCCCCAATAGTAGACCCAAAACATTGTAGCTGCTACAATGATTTTATTATAGTAGTCATATTTCGGAGAAAATCCAAGTGCTACAGTGAAAATCACTTTAGCCGCTATAGTGATTTTACTACAATACTCGAACTTATACTCTATATACAATCAAATTTATACTCTATAGCTGCTATAATGATTTCATTGTAGTAGTAATATTTTTGGAGTATAAATTTTAATCGCTACAACGAAATTATTATAGTTGTTATAGTGATTTCATTGTAGTGATCGAATTTATACTCAATATACAATCAAATTTATACTCTATTAACCGTAATTGATATCATTGTAGCTACAGAACCTGGAGTATAAATTAGGAGTTAATGGAGTATAAATAATTTTGCTAGAGTGATTTTCATTGTAGCAACCAATTTTATACACCAGAATATTACTACTATAGTGAAATCACTGGAGCAACTATGGAATATAAATTGGGTATAGCGGAATATAAATTCTGTTAATACATAGGGGTAATGGTAGGGATATTTTAGTCATTTGATAATGGTTGACTTGGTCAACAGGAGTTTAACGTACATTTATCTTTTCGGTCTAGGTCTTAGCTCAAACCAAACTATTGTTGGGGCTGGTGCATAAAGGCATTTTCTATAAAGGGCTTATCGCCAACTCCATCTTTTTTAAAATACTAAAAATACCCATTAGATCCTCCCAAATTAACTCACAGTAGATGCTATAGTGTCATGTGTTGCTATAATGATCAATTCATTGTAGATGCTATAATGATTTTCACTTGTATTTGCTACAGTGAAATTATTGTAACAATGAGTACCATTTTGTATATTTGAGTACCATTTGAAATCACTATAGCAACAATGGTGAAGCAGTGTAGTTGCTACCGTGAAATCACTGTAGCACCTATAGTGATTTAACATGATACTCAAATATACAAAATGATACTCAGTGAATTGAGTATGATTTCACATATCTGAATATCTTTTTTAATCACTGTAGCAGTTACATTAAAATTTTCATATGTAGCTGCTATAGTGATTAGAAAATGATACTCAAATATATGAAATGTTATTCAGTGCTATAGTGATTTTAATGTAGCAGCCATGATAAAATCCCTGCAGTAGTCATGAGAAAATTTATTGTAGTATTATAATGATTTTTACTGTAGCACCTGTAGTGATTTTACTATCGATGTCGAAAATGATAGTTTTGTAAGGAAGGGACATAGTTAGTTAATAGAATAATAATTTAATAAATATAAGAATTTGTATAAAGGAAACGAGAAATGAACTGTCAGCCTATTTTGACAAAATAGACAGCCACCCATTTAAAGCCCTTAGGAGTTTTAGAATGTCCTGATTTTTTGTGAGCATAATAAACACCTTATCTTAGATAGAACATCCAAAAAAATTCAGCATATTCTAAAACTCTTGGAGATATCAAATGTTAGAAGTTTTATTGAGCATATGAGATAACCGTTAATCTAAAATATCACATTTGTGCCCTTAAAAGTTTTAGAATGTGCCGATTTTTTATGGGTGTTCGATCTAAGGTAAGACACTTATGATCACAAAGAATCAGCACATTCTAAGATACGTAGGGGTATCAAATGGACGGCTGTCCATTTCGTCGAAATAGGCTGCCAGTCTATATCCCGTATCCACTAATTGTATATGGATCTTTTTATCAATAGTTAGACTTAATACAATTTGATCTTTTAATTTAGATCTACAACGATAAAATATTTTTTTTATCGGACCTACCATTAATGAAATGTCGTCACGGGTACCAATACTAAGTCCCCTAGATTTTTTTGGGGGAGCTATTTCTCTTGATTTTGACAATAGGGTTCACGGTTGCATAGCATTTCCGCTCTACTACGTTGGGGCCCAGGCGGCGCTTCTAATATTCTCGTATAGAATATTAGAAGTGGGAGGGTGAGAATCCCACGCCAGAGTGTTCAAATCCCTGGTCCAAGAGGGAGTGCGAGGTGAGATTTCCTATGATTTACATTTACTTACCCAGTTTAGTTCTGATTACCCATCTCTCTTTTCAGCCTAAATTTTGAATCGGAACATCCAAAAATTTCAATCTGGGATGAAAGCCGACATTTTTTCGATAAATTTGGTTAAAAAATCGATTTTTATGGGGTTTTTTTTTTCCATTTCCGTGCTTGAATAAAAACCCATCTCGTAATTCATACGACTCATCTGGATATTTCTTTAATTTCGAGTCAAGACAAAAATTCCAATTTTCTTGTATTTTACTGCCAATTTTGAGCTTATACAAGAAAACCCATGTCATTTTTTTAAATTTTTTAAATTTTTTTTGGGTTTACTTCGATCGATAATACCGTTATCTCTTTGCCCTGAATCCATAAAGGCCACACGTTAACATGATGAAAGTTGAAGGGAAGCAAATCTCCAAGCTGTTTCAGATTGGATGTGTTTGGCCGAATTATAACATTCTACTGTGTTATCCTATAAAATACAAACATGAAAGGTGCACTCCACTGCTTGGTGGTAGACCCAAAGAAGCTCTTCATGCATGATTTTTGTTAAGATAGACTTCGACATTTTTGGTTGTTTGGAGTGTTCAACGTGTCGTTTACTTCGAATCCGCATAGGTGAATTGCAAGCCTGCAAGCTACAACCATAGGAGGCCAAAAAGGCAGCCGGTTCGGATAGAAAGACAATCGCATATGTATAATCATTGGGTCTTTATTCAAATTTATTAGTTTTTAAAGTCTTTTGCTTTCGAAGAGATAATGATTCATCCCTATCTTAGGAATAACTATAAGCTGATAGAGATTATGTGTGTTATTCTGATATTGTGCGTGAAGCCTTGTGGAATATGAGCGACACGAGGTCTGCAAATGGAATCTTTGGATTCTGGCACTAGGGTTTCCTTTTTTGGGTGCATGCATGGCTTGTTTGTCCTCTCTTAGTATTTGGTGAAGTGGTTTGTACTTGTGCTAGTTATTGTTTTGGATCTTACTTACTTGAAAGGAACAATTTTTTTGTTCTTTGGAGGTTGGTTGCTGCTCTTGTTGTTTTAGATTGTTCTGAGATGAATACTCAGGCAATTGAGTTCCGGGTAGTGCGAATCATTGAACACTTCTTTCGAATCGCTGAACCCTTCCTGTAAAAAATCAGTTGTAAGCAGATTTGGAACACGGAGCTTTCTTTCGGGCCTGCGCTATTAGACTACAGTCCTCGACAATATGATCTCAGCTCCGACTATTCATGTGTCCCCTCTGACGAAGGCTCACTACAGACAGCCCCCCTGCAGTATAGAATGTCTAGAACTGTATCTGGTTGCGTTGGATCAACACCTGCTGCATTTTATGCTGCTGAATGTTTGATGGGTTTACCTCAGTGCGAGTACGATGGCAACACCCTTCCCTTGGTCTCTCGGTTGCCAAGGAATTCCCTGGAAACTTCATCCAACAGGCCTTCTGAGTTGTACTTCTCAGCTAATTCAGTCAAGCGGAATGATTATAATTCCCAGTCATTGGATACATTGGAATCGGTCGTGAAGTTTCCTTTGCAAGGATATGGAAGTTCCAGAGTTTTTGACAATTTCCCAAAATTTCAACAGAGAAATCCGCTAGAGATTCAGCTTCAATTGCATGTACTAAACAAGCTAGCAGGCGAGGACGCCAGCATGGACACAAGGCGTCTACTTTCAGCTGAAGGGGTTCACTATCCTTTTGTAAGTATATTGGTTGCTGGCTTAATTTTTGTTGGCATCATTAAGTGGTATGTGCTTCGTTAGGTCATCCTGAATTTTCTTAAGATCATTGGCTCCGGTATTTATAGCAAAAATACAAGTTTACTTTTTGTCATTTTTGTTAAGGTTGGACGCTATAAACCAGACTTGTTGGTGCAAAATCCAAGCTTCCAGCTTCAGACTGAGAAGCAACTACCACATGCACCGGTGGGTGTTAACCCCCTTACTTCTACTATTGTTTCACCCGGATCTTCTGTACCAATCAAAACACGGATTAGGTGGACTCACGAACTCCATGAGCGGTTTGTTGAATCTGTAAATCGCCTTGGAGGTGCAGAGAGTAAGATATTGAATGACCTAGTTTCAAAGGACTAGGGCTTTCAGCAGCTTGCTGATATCTTGTTGATTAATGTATGCAGAGGCAACTCCAAAGGGGATTCTAAAACTGATGGGATCTGATGGATTGACAATCTGCCATATCAAAAGCCATTTGCAGGTAATTTGCAAAATCATAGATTACTTGAAATTACTCTTTATGATCCAGAAAGAGAGCATAATGGTTTGTATATCTTTCAGAAATATCGGTCTGCCAAGTATATGCCAGATTCTGCTGAAGGTAAATACTTAGCCGGCTTCTCTAGACACTACACATCTTATTTTCGGAGTTTCCAAGCATTTGTGGACTGGGGATTTTACAACCCTCATAAGGCAAAATAAAATGTAAGAAGGATAATACATCATAAGATTAATGAAGTATATGCCTAAAAATTGTGAAATGGGAAGAGTGCTTATTTGAAGGGATTATGATGCAGAATGATGATCGGGCCATAAGACATCTTAACAAATCCTTCCTCGATATTGGTCTTGGACATCGACATGCAGAATGTCGTCGCATTTTCCATTGAAGTTTCCTTGTCTATGGGGAGTTGTTCTGTATATCAAAAGTCAATTCTTATAAAAAACCTTTTTGTGATGAAACACCTATCTACAATTATTCACTTCCGCTGTCCTATTTGTGGCTATCAGAGCTTTCTCATAGTTGTTTTATCACATGCATGGTTGAGAAATATTTTATGTTACTAGCTCTTGGTGCACTTTTAAGTTGCATTTATCACGAACAATGAATAAATAGCGGTGCAAGTAGTTGCCTTTGGAGCTATATTGGCCAAGTTCTGGGTTTTTTTTGTATATGTTATGATTTCCTTGCAATATTTGTTATTTCTATTGTCGATTGACTTCAGGTTCACAAGTTAGAAAATTATTGTCAATCGTCCTTATTGTCGATCCCATCTTGATGGGATAAGACTTGGATGATGATGATTGTCAATCGACTGCATGAAGGGTTGCAGGCTAACAATTTTGTCCTGGTTCACAGTTTGTAGGTGCTCATATGGACATACTTGTTTAGTTGCTGGCTTAAGGTGCTGAGAGATGTATGATGCATTAAGGCCTCATACTTGTCTTTTTCATGGCAAACAATTCATTACTCGTTGTTGGGATAACAATAGAAAATTTTGTATGGTGTTAAGTTAGATGTTTTGAGAATGTGTCTTCATCTTTGATATATCGGTTGTCTAGTATATGGCCAATCATCATTTTTCTGGTCTTAGTTATTGACAATGGTCACCTTTTGTGTTTCCGGTATAAAGGAACCCTTCTCATGTTGTCCTCATGCTATGCATGATATTTCCATGAACTTCCATTTTGCATCAACTCATGAATATTTAGCATGCATAAGTGTGACCTGATTAAAGGGTTGGCCTCTAGCAGACTATATATGCCTCAAAACAAAGCAACTTATCAAGAATGCCACTTCTATACTACCCGTTAGGACCTTTAGCTATTGGATATTCATGTGCTGATCTTAATCAGATGAAAGTGAGTCAAATTTGAATACAGGTTCAGACCTGACGACAGTTATTGCAGTGTTCCAGATGCTCAAGGAGACCTTGGCTCAATTATTTATCTTGGATGATTATGTTAACGGAAGATTACTATGGACCCTCTAGGCCCACATGTTGGGATTCTCAAACCCGTCCACCATAATAGCACATCCATTCACTACGCTGCAACTTTTGACTATTGTTGCAATAAGATTCTTGAGCCGTACATTTGATATGATGAGATCTCTTAGACGACTAGAAAATCTCAAGCTGTAATATTTGACTTGAGAGATCTTTGAGATGTAATCGGATCCCTTGATTTTTGGGATCTCTTGTGTATATTACTATATATATCACACCACACCACATCACAAATATTGAATGTGAGAGAAGCCTTTTTCTCTGGCTCTTTATATGGAATTAGAGCCACAAGAACGACCTACTTTGTTCTTCCTATGTTTTACCTTCCATGGCGTCATCTTCTTCCATCCCTGTTTCCACAAGCATTGGTGCTATTGTTGTTGAAGTCAATTAAGTAGGAATCCTCCATTAAGTTTTCACATCAGAATTATATCATGTGGAAAACACAAGTTTTGCCCATCCTTAGGAGTTATGATCTTCTAGGCTTTGTTGATGGTTTCTTCTCCGCTCCTCCCTCCACCGTTGATGGTGCGCCTAACCCAGCATACAAGGAGTTAGTTAGCCTTGACCAGATGGTTCTTCGTTGGCTCTCTTGTTTTCTTTCCGATGCAGTCACTCCACTTATTGTTGGTAAGGATTCTGCTCTCGCCCTTTGGAGCTCTTTGGAGGCTATATTTGGGTCTCACACTCGTGTGTGCGTGCAACATATAAATACTGAACTACAGTCCCTGTCTAAGGGATCCAAATCCGTCTCCGAGCATTTCGAACATGTCAAATCGCCTGCTCTCCAACTTGCCAGTGCCAACAAGGTGATTGATGATGATCTAATCTTATGGATCCTAAGCAGAATAGGATCTGAATATGATCATATTGTTGCTGTCATTAATGCTTAGCGAGTTCCTCCTTCCCTCGATGAGATGATCACCCTCTTATTAGACTAAACTTTGTTTTGTTGCCACCACTAGTATTGTCGCTACTCCTATTGCCTTCGTTGCGCGATCTGGTCCAAACCAGTCTCGTGGGCGGGGCCGCCATCAGCGTGGCTGTGGTTCCCACGGTCCGACCCTTCATCTGGTCACCGTTAGCACCGCCCTTATCAAACCCATTCACCAGTCGGGTGTGACTCCTCTTGTGGTTGTGGCTCAAAGCATGTCACCTGATTCCGTTGTGGATATCCCTATCACAAGGCCAATCTGTGCCATGCACCTGATTCGGTCTTAGCTCAGGCACAACATGCCAGGGCGGCGATGCATGTCTCAGATCAGCAGGACAACGCATGGTATCCTGACACTGGCGCCACCAATCATATGACGTCCCCCCTATCAAGGTACTCACTCTATTATGCTTGGTGATGGTTTTGGTTTATATATTTCCTAAGTTGGTTCATGAACTATTCATAGCAAGTTTGGAGGCCACGCCCCGCCGGTGAATGAGTTTGATGAGGGCGGTGCTATTCGCGACTAGGTGAAGGGTGGGAACCACGGCCACACTGATGATGGCCCCGCTGCAGGACTGGTTTGGAGTCTTTGGACTGATTCAACAAAGACAATAGGAGTAGTAGCGACACTAGTGGTCAAGACAAAGTTCAAAGTCTAATAAGAGGTTGATCACCTCGTCATGGGAAGGAGGAACGCGCTAAGCATTAATGGCAGCAAGTAGCAACAATAGGATCATATTCAGATCCTATTCCGCGTAGGATTCATAAGGTGAGATCATCATCATCAACCACCTTGTTGGCGCTAGCAAGTTGGAGAGAAAGCAATTTGGCATATTCGATATGCTCGGAGACAGATTTGGAGCCCTTAGACAGGGACTATAGTTCAGTCTTTATATGTTGCATGCGCGCACGAGTGTGAGACCCAAATATGGCCTCCAAAGAACTCCAAAGGGCGAGAGCAGAATCCTTACTGACAATAAGTTGAATGACAACATTGGAAAGGGAACAAGAGAGCCAGCCACGAACTATCTAGTCAAGGCGAACCCACTGCTTTTATACCGGGTTAGGCGCACCATCAACAGTGGAGGGAGGAGCAGAGAAAAACCATCAATAAAGGCTAAAAAAGCATAACTCCTGAGGATGGGCAAAGCTTGCGTTTTCCGTATGATCTAATTCTGACATGACAACTTAATGGCGGGTTCCTACTGAATCAACTTCATGACATGATAGGTAGAAGCTTTGACAACTTCGGCAACAGTCAATGTTTTAAATATTGGCGATATATAGCGATATATTACCGATATATCGCTATGTCGCCAGCCTCCGACATCAATCCAAGTTACTTTTCTATTTTCGGGGAAAAGGTCGACATATCGCTAATGAGCAATGCTATTCAGCCTGAAGGTTTTCCTGATTCCGCTCAGCCCGATTGACGTGGCAGCGTGTAACTGGTGGTGTAAAAGACTTAAATGTCGCTAGTGGGTTTCAGCCACCAGTTGCACACTGCCATATCAATCGGGCCTGCGAAATCGAGAAAACCTTTGGGCTAAATAGCATTTCTCATTGCTAATATTGCCATTTATCGCTCAATATCGCAGATATATCGTCAAACCCACCATTTGTTGTTCTTCGTGGATTTAAAGTCTCTCTTCACGGAGTTGGGGTTTCTTCCAAACTTTTAAGTTGAGGTATATTTTCAAATCTTTTTTTTTCAATTTATCAAATTTCTTAAGTAGATCTTCGTGAAGAATATATTATAAACATGAATCGCATCAAATTTAATGTGATTCATCATGATTATCATGAAATTAATTGGGATTCATGGGTTTCATCTGTTTAATCCCAATAAACCCTAATGAAATTTTAGTATGTCAATACTACACATCCAATTTACTTGCTATCCAAATTTGAATTTTTTTTTTGCTTAAATCATTTTCAGAGTATTATGCTATGTCATGTACTGTTAGTCTGTGAGATGTTTTATGCTTATTATGTATTATGCTTTATGAGTTATGAATTTATGATATGCTTTTATATACTGTGAACCCATATGGGTTTTGATATGTTTTATCATTTCTTAGTGTGTGTAATCTTATTGTGATTGTTTAATTCATAGACTGTTGCAAAGTTTCTAACAGTTCATAGACAATGTCAGACAGTCAGTGTTGTCAAGACGTCGCCTAGGCCACAGCCTAGGCGGGCAACCTATATAAAAAAAGATTTTTTTTATTTTTTATTTTTGTTTTTCTCTTCTTTTTGTTTCCTTTTCGAATGTATGTATGACCCCATATACTTAAAATCATTTTATATGTCTTTCTTCTTAGCTATTTATTTATATCTTCAAATTTAGAGTTCGTTTCATGTTCTTTTTACTAAGGTTAGGGGTGCAACTTGGTCCGGGTCAAACCGAGAACCGACCCGACCCGACCGCATTGGGTTGGTTTGGGTCGGTTTTCTTAATGAAATAGTTGAAGGATCGAAAATAAAGGAATTGACAGCGATTTTAAGGTGTTTCTAACTTGCGGAGGAGGACTTGACCTTGCACAAGACCATATGCAGTAGCTTAAAAGCCAAGCGATTGCCAAAAACTTGGATAAAGATTGAATAAAGATGTTTAAACTGGTTCTTCACTTGCATTTCTTTGTAGATCTCATGCAATTTGGTTATACACAACTACTCCAATCCAAAGAGTTAATTAATATCTTCGAATAATCTTTAGTAGTTACCATCGGGTCTTGGTTCTGATTTCTTTTCTCTTGTAGGCAAACCGGAGCGAGGTGACTCTATCAACGCCAGACAACAGCTTGACCCGAAAACGTAGTTTCTACTTACATTGTTTCTTACGAATTAGATTCTTAGTTGAAGTATAAAGCATTAAAACAAAATGATTTCGATTAGAGTTACCCCCAAAAAACTGGAATTAACCCCCAAAAATTTGACTTGTGGACCCCCCTAATGCCAATATGGTATTTTGAGATACCCCCAATTCCGTCTAATTATCACATAGAAATTTTGGGGGGTTAAGTCAAAGTTGGGGGAACTCTAATTGAAATGATTCTAGGGGGGAAGTCTAATTGGCCTATTAACACAGGCAGGTAAGTCAAATTGACCCTTTTTTTTAGAGGCTACATGATTAACACCTCTCTAATACCCTTTTATTGCAGTGGTGTGCAAATTATGGAAGCTTTGCATCTCCAACTTGACGTCCAAACTCGCCTTCATGAGCAGCTAGAGGTCTGCTGTCAGTCAAAACAGATAAATACCTTCTTTTAATAAACACCCTGCTCTTCTTGCATCATATTGTGACGGTTCCTTTCGTTTGTGATTCTTCGATCAGATTCAACGGAATCTGCAAACGAGGATCGAAGCGCAGGGTCGGAAGCTTCAGAAGATGTTCGAAGAGCAACTGAAAACAAATGGGAATCTCGTTGAGCCACAGAACTTGGAGATCTTGCTTCCAGATGAGCACCCATTAACTCTTGAAGATGTTCATACATTTGGCGGTGAAGGATCCGAAAACACCTTTTCGCCATCGAAAATCAGTTAGTTTGAAGAACACGTGAATCTCAAATTTCAATTGAAGATCAGTTGTGCATTATATTTCATGTTGTTGGTAGACTGGAATATCTATTAGTAGTCTGTTTACTTGTGGAAAGATGGTGTGAAATATTTCAGGAATTTATAACATATCATCTGCTTCATAATATAGCAATCATCTCTCTCTCTGTCTGTCTCTCTCTCCACATATTGAATGTAAAATTAATAAGTTATGAATGTCAGCCAAGCATTACCAAAAAAAGAAAGAAAAAAGAATCAATTTACAACCTGAGTAGCCCTATCTGATGCAAGTTGTGCAAACTGTTTTAAGTTGTCCATCTATCTTTTGATAACATGTTGTCCAGTCATTTTACTAAAAGCCCCTCAACCCTCTCTCACCAATAAGAACAACAATGTTGTAAGTGCAGGCACTAACAAATTGAACACTCTTCTCTGTGCTGCTGCCATTGAACTATAAGCAATCATCACCGGGAATCGGCAATCCCCGTCCGTCGGGTCCTGATCGGTCACCATCGCTAACCCAGAGAACACACAGTCGACGTCCTGCTGCTCCCCCACCTGGTAATACATGTTGAAGGCATAGGAAGCGTTGCCGCGAAGATCCAGATGGTTGCAGGAGGATCCGTACCCCAGCGAGGTGCAATCTGAGAGGCTGCAAGCATAATTTACGCTGTCGGGCAATTCGGTGAGGTCGATGACATCCGGGTCGAGAACACACCATTTTCTCTGCAGGTACACGACCCCCTGCGCGCTGATCAGATGCTTGTTAGCTCCGAGACCCGACAAGTCCAGTTCATATTTCGGCCTCCCGTCGTACTCGAAAATCCCCCAGTGCCTCTCGAAGCTTCCTGGAGCGATGCTCTTGGCGTCCTCGTCGACGAGGCTGAACAGGTACACGTTGATGCTCCCTTTCCTCTCAGGTGTCCCCCGGCTGCTCAGGACATGTTGGAGCAATCCCTGATTGAACTCTTTCGCCATTCGGAGATTTGCGTTCTTGTCACCATCGGTCGGCCAGCCGACTTCACCGATGATGATCGGCATGTCGGGGTAGCCAGCTTTCCTCAGGGACCAGACCAGGGTGTCGAAGTTGGCGTCGAACACATTGGTGTATATTTTGTCGCCGTCCCTGATGGGCTTGTCGGTACCTCGAAAGAAGGCGAAGTCCATCGGGAAGTACTCGTCGCCGTACACGCTGAGGAACGGGTATATGTTCACCGTGAATGGGGCGTCGTGCTCGGAGAGGAACTCCAGGATTTGGATCGTCAGGTCGCGGACTTCGGGGCGGAAGTCACCTGCGGAGGGGATCGGGTGTGGACCGGGGGAATTGTAGATGTCGGCATTGAAGGGGACGGTGGCCTTGACCCTGCGCCCGAGGCCGGAGCGGTCGAGGGCCGTCTGGATGTTCTGCAGAGCCGGCAGTGTGAAGGGGGCGAAGGCATCCTTGTAGGTCTTCAGGAAGGGCTCATTGCCTACTGCAACATATCTGCAAAGGTGAAAGCTTTAGTTGTTTGAGCTTGTCATCCAATCAAATCAGCTTCATGAAATTGGAACAGAATTTGCAGAAAACAGAAAATTTCAGTTCTAAACACAAATCGAAAAGGATCAAAACCTATCATTCATCGGAAATCCGAAGAACAAAACCCATTTGACAGGGGCGAAAAGGGTTTCAAGAAGCAACCCAACTAAGAATTGGGGGAAACAGAACAGATCCAGATCGAAAGAAACCGACCTGATGTCGACGCCGCCCGAGTACAGATACGAGGTCACATTCTCGTCCACCCAGTCGGCGGCGGCGCGAGGGTCGAGGCTCAGCCCCTCCAGCATGTAGTTGGGTATGGCCACCATCACCTCGATGCCCGAGCCGGCGAGGGCGGTGAGGGTGTCCTGATCGGCGTCGAACAGCTTCACCCTGTCGAACCCGTTCTCCAGCAGCATCCGGACCACCATCTTGGATGGGAGCTGGTGCGCCGCCATCTTCCCCCAGTTCACTCCGACGCAGTCCCCATGCGAGGCCATGGCGATCAAAGAAAGCAAGAGGTAGAGAAGAGGAGAGGGTTTTGGTGTCATCTCTCTCTCTCTCTCTCTCTCTCTCTCTCTCTCTCTACAATCTTTGCTGGGTTGTCTTCTTTCTTTGATGGAGGAAGGAGTGTAGGATCTGATACGGAGGACTATATAGTGCAAGGGGTGTTTCTTGATTCTGTTATGTTTTAAAAGTCGGTTGAAGGCGCGGCAAAAGGGTGGAGAGTGTAGTGCTAGAGAGCTTTGTGGGATCTGCTGACCTTTCGGTGAGATTACCCTCCTCTCGTGACCCTAAGTTGGGTTTGTTGTAGCTTTTAGAAAGAGGGGAAGGGTTGATTAATCTTTCCAACAAGATTCTAGGTGGCCATGTATTTTTGCTTTTGTTCGAGCTTGCCTCTCTCTCTCTCTCTCTCTCTCTCTCTCTCTCTCTCTCTCTCTCTCTCTCTCTCTCTCTCTCTCTCTCTCTCTCTCTCTCTCTCTCATCTTCGTAGTATAAAACCGGAACATATTGACTAAGATTTAGAGCCTTACGTAGGACTTCACCAAGGATCAACACTAAGTCCATCTCTCTTAACTCTTACTATTTATGAACTTACTGTTGATGTTCAAGAAGAATTACCATATTGTATGTTATTTCTGAATATTATTATATTAATTAATTTGTAAATTACAAATATATAGTTGTTGAGACTATGATAAGGTACAATGAATACTATAGTGGAACTATGGAGGAAGAGGATGATGCGCCGCCAGGGTAATTCATCACGCCATCATGAGGGGAAGGAATTGAAGGAATAAGATGGGGGAGGACGAGATGGTTGGATTAGAGTTGAAAAAATACAACCCGAGTTAAATTTGGGTTGGGCTCGGGTTGAGGGGTCGGGCAACCCGACCAACGTAAACCCAGGTACTCATGTATATCTATGAGTCTGTGATATATGGGTAACAATCACAACCATCTTGAGTACTCATATGTTGAGGGGTCACACTCATAGTCATTCATTTCACCCAGTCCCATATTATTTATTTACTTCTTACTTATCAAATAAAGATATTATCTAATGATCTAATAAATTGTAGGAATAGAAATGTAAAAAAAGTTGTATGGTAATGCTAGCAAGTATAAATTCTTTTTAGATTTTGATCTTCAAATGATAAAATTTTAAACAAGAAATATATCCAAACCTGCACAACCCGACTGTCCTACCAATTTGGGAAAACCCGAGCATATATTTTTTTGCTTGGGCTAAGCATCCCAGGTTGGAGGTTGAATTAGGATTGGAGGTTTTAGTTCTTGGGTTTGACTTGGGTTGACCCCCAATCCGACCCAACCCGCCCGAGTTGCAGCCCTAGGGGGGACCATACTTGTGGATCCCCATTTTCCTCTAGTATGGCCTCATATATGGGGTTTGAATGCGTTGGGGCATTTGCGCTTGGGTGCGATGTGTGTGGCACCTTGTTGTTTGTTGGCGCACTTCATTGTGTACTAGTGGGACAAAACCTCCACAACTAGGATTACACTTCATTATGTACATGTTGGTGGGACAAAACCTCCATAACTAGGATTACAAAGAAAAACCAAAAACAAAAATATAAATTAAAAATATTTATAAAAAATTATATATGTGAAAAACTTATCATAAAAACTCATTCTTAAGTTTTGTAGCATGCTCGGATAGAGTAGAAGTCCATAGAATCTTCAATGATACCATATTTGCTGTATTAATAGTTAGAAACCCGAACAATGTCTGAATGAACTTGTTGCACGCCATTTGGCACAGACGACTTCATAGCTGCCTGAAGAAGTGTGCAATCTAGAGCGAACGTGATTGACTTGTCGGGATGTGATTCACTTGTGTGTATGTGTGTGTGTGTGTGTGTGTGTGTGTGTGTGAGAGAGAGAGAGAGAGAGAGAGAGAGAGAGAGAGAGAGAGAGAGAGAGAGAGAGAGAGAGAGAGAGAGAGTACTAATGATTTTTCTAACTAACATCAAATGACGATTAAATGTTTTTGAATGAGTATTTATCATCTTTGTAGTATATTTTTAATAATATTTATGAGAGAGAACCGTGTTCACACACGGAAAGAAAATTTTTGACTCTTCAAAAGAGATCCACGTGTCACAACACGGGAGAAAGGCTTCCATTTTAGTATTATACTATTTGATTTCGACCTCATGATGTAGTGGTGGAGACCCATCGATGGGTGATGCACAAATGATCATTATTCTTTGAGGCCCGTGCAAAATGTTAGCTGAAGCTATTTGGGAGCCATGCATAAGGAAAGCTTTGGTATAGGCCAGTGACGCGAATTATGGTGACACACTAACATGGTAATTTGACTATAGTTACATTGACATCAACAGGAGGGGCACCAGAGTTGTTGCTGGCACTTCGATGAAGTCGATGTGTTATGACAACTTGATCGGAAGGATAAGTTGGGTGAAACAAATAGTTTTGGTGATAAATAAGGGTATTATTAGATGTGAAGGCTCACCTGATATCGGTCTTGTTACGGTTCATGCATCAAGTGCGATGCACGACTCCTGTAGCATGTGGACAAAATTTGTCCACACAGTCTGGCTTTATACATACTGTGAGGCACGAGGGATACCATGGGCGTCCGAAGCAATGCAACACCCCCGAGATGCAGCCAACCCAAATAGATATATTATGCTTACAGCTAGTTTGGTTCGTTGCATAATGAACGCATGCAGTCAACACTCCCACCGTTGTCTGTTTATTTCGATGTAGTTTATGAAAACATGTGCAACTGTAACTTCCACCGGTAGAATTATTTATAGAAAACCATGTAGTTGGAACACATAGCTTTTTGCTGTGTATTCCAACTACAACAATTGAGTCCTCACTACATGTGTATGTAGTGGCGCAGCTAGGATTTTTCCACAGGGGGGCGCATAACAATTCAACAGTTGGATATATTTTATAAACGTAAATTTTTTGACGATGGGAATCCAAAACCTTCATTTTCCATTCACAACAAAAAAATAAAGAAAATATTTTGGAGATATAAAAACTTCAAGTATCTGTAATACGATTGAGAAGTAAATTTTTATTTAAAAGAAAAGTCAATTACAATTGTCCTCTACGAGTTTCATAGTCTGAAAGAGGTTTATGATTATCTCATTACCAATTTCATCAAATACATCTCTCTCAATATTGGTGATCAAGTAATCACTCATCCACTGGTCTCATTCAATTGCGTAACTGATTTTTCACAATTTTCATTGCAGGAAAAATCATTTCTATAGTAGTTGTTGCAACTGGTATGATTAATATCAACTTAATAAGAGAATAAACCAATGGATATACCATTTTTTTTTTCTCAACCATTTTCTTACCAAGACCTTCGATTCCTAATACTTCTGAAAACTCAATTATAAAACGCATATCCATATTATAAGGTTCAAGCTGATTGTCAAGTGCCATGATATCTATATTTCAAATATTATCTCGATACAATCGAGCTAGGCTGATCAATGTTTCTTTATCAAACAAATAGAATGAATCACTTGGATTAAGGCATACTACACAAAGAAGCAATTCTGTATTTGATATAGTGAACCGACTATTGAGCTCTTGAAGTTACATATCAATAACATTATATAATGATAATGATGTAGATTTGTTGTTTCATAAGTTTTACAGCATGGTCATCCTCGAACTGCAAATATATCATCCACGCTAAGAACGTTAATATTGTGTTTTCATAAAAGAAAGATACTAAGGTAACAGAGAATCTCATCTTTGGTCTCTCATCATTTGTAGCCGCTGCTTTGATACTTTAACTAAGTTCATGATATTTATAATACCTTGTTCTTTCTGCTGTAATGCTTGTGATAGTTCATTTGTGATCTTAATATACTTTTCATTAGATGTAAACTGAATGTAACTCAAAAAAATGAATTATATCAAATAAATTATATGTTTCAGCTCTTTGGTTTGAACTTGAATCATCTTCCATGATAATTTCAAGCATATCAATCATATAACAGATTATGATAATTAAGTTAATCAGTGAACTGTAATATGAATCCCAAAGAGTATAACCAGCTCGCTTGAGATTCGTCTCCTGATTCAGACCTTGTTTACTTAAAAGTTTATATTTCTCAAGAGCTTCAATAATTCTAGCAGTTTATTTCTTCCAAAGAATATTATGGCATTTGCAAGATGCTCCAATAACATTCATCACACGTAACTTGGCTAAAAAGTAACGTAACTTGAATATGATTTTTCGCAACAACCAATACCAGTTGAAGTTGATGTGCAAAACAGTGAATATATGCAGATTTGTTATCATTCATACTGAGTGTTTTGCGGCCATTGAACTCACCTTGTATATTGTTGGCCCCACCATACTCTTGTCCACGCAATTTAGAGATACTTAATCAATGTTTTACTAGAAATACTTCAATAACTTTCTTAAGAGAGCACACACTATTATCAGAAACATGTACGATGCTCATAAAATTTTCAAATACTTGTCCTCATCTATCCATATAACGAAAAGCAATAGCTATTTGCTATTTGGTAGATATATCGTGAGATTCATCTACTAAAATAGAAAAGAATATATCTTCTAAATCATTAATAATATCATTGGTGATCTCAGTTGCAGCAACACTTGTAATATTGTTTTGAATATCAAGAGCTGTTAACTTGATATTTTCTGGAGCGTTTTATAGCACGAGATTGTTAATATCTGTTGTAGCTCGTGTGTCCTTAGCGTGGAATTTCTGTATTAACATTAATAAAGATGACTTTGGTTATTGCTTTAATTAGAATACTACTCTGGTATATGATAATACTCATATAATAAAAGGACCTTAGGGAACACAGTAGACCACTGAGGCGCATGGAGGATCCATGCTTGGGAGACCCAGTGGACCAGTTCTGTGTAGACCTAGAACTAGTTCACAGCTTAGGTGATACCGGTCGCTTTACCGAGAACAAGCTGTTGGCAGGTAGAGGATGTGGTGAAGTCTCCACCACGGGAACGTGGGATTCCCATTCACCTGACCAAGCACGATGATCGTGTTGAACAGGAATCAAGACGGTGCACAGTTCAGTGATTCAGACACTGGTGCATAAACCGTCTTACTACTATAGATAATCTGTCCTTAACCCTGAGGGACCATGTACACTAGGCCAACCAGTTGTGTGGTGCTTTGATGTGCCAACGTGTGCGGACCTTCCATAGTCCAATACCACGGTACGTTGGGTTACCCGGTTGGCGCTTGAGTGACATGTAATCCCTATAGGTTATCCGACGTCCAGTGTTGGATGGGTGTGTTTTGATGAGTCAATCTATCCACACAAGTAACCCAGGCCTGGTGGTTGTCAGTATGACTGACGAAGTTCCGGATGCTAGGCATATCACCGGAAGGTGTGTGGTTTTATAGATGACAAGTCATCAAACCCTAGTCAGATGATCGATTGGGATCTTACGGTGCTCCCTACCGCCCGAGTCGTATCATGGCATCAGTAATAAGAGGGACTAAGGATTATCGGAGTATAGTAGAGAACAGGGTTACGAGGGAGTAACATAAGTTTAGGATCACTAGAGTTCAACTCGTGTCGCAACCTGGGTGGCTACGTGGGTTAATCGGATTAGGACTTATTAACGGAACTTTCATTGTGTCACCGAAACAGTTAATCAGGGATCCAGTTGGAGCAGATCTAAGGAGGTATTAGAGTTGATACACACTGATGTATGTGGGCCCATAAGTATCCGTGCTATAGGAGGCTTTGAGTATTTCATCACCTTCACGGATGATCACTCGAGGTTTGGACATATATACCTAATGCGGCGAAAGTCTGAATCCTTTGATAAGTTCAAGGAGTTCAGAACTGAAGCAGAAAAGCAGACGGGTAAAAGTATCAAGTCTCTTCGATCGGATCGAGGAGGCGAATACCTATCGGATGAATTTATTGGGTACCTGTGTGAGCATGGGATCATATCCCAGTTGACTGCACCAGGGACACCACAACAAAACGGTGTATCTGAGAGGAGAAACCAAACTTTGTTAGACATGGTTCAGACTATGATGAGTTATGCAACATTGCCACCTAGTTTTGGGGGATATGCCCTAGAGACAACAGCATATACTTTGAACTTTGTTCCATCAAAGTCAGTACCCTAACTCCTTGGGAGCTGTGGTTGAAGCGAAAGCCAAGCCTACATCACTTTAGGATTTGGGGTTGTCCAACACATGTGCGGAAGGACAAGCGAGATAAGATAGAGTCAAAAACTAAGGTATGTCTGTTCGTTGGGTATCCAAAAGGGACAAAGGGTGGTTTATTTTATGATCCTGAGGATAGAAAGGTTATCGTCTCGACGAACACCGTATTCCTGGAGCAGGATTATTTAATAGACCATAAGCCCACCGGTAAAGTAATTCTTAAAGAATTGCTTGGTACTGATGGAAGTACGCAGACAGAAAACATAGTGGGAGCCGATACCACTAAGATAAACGATACTGTAGAATCGACTCCTATGGAACCACCGCAGGCTCGTCGCAGTGGGAGAACCACAAGTGCTCCTGAT
The DNA here is from genome assembly GCA_947650365.1 of Chamaelirium japonicum. Classification (NCBI taxonomy): domain Eukaryota; kingdom Viridiplantae; phylum Streptophyta; class Magnoliopsida; order Liliales; family Melanthiaceae; genus Chamaelirium; species Chamaelirium japonicum. The sequence continues at coordinate 78,036,194 of OX393554.1, forward strand.
AGATACATTGGAGAAGCCTTTATGATAGATCCAGAGTTTCAGGAGGATGGTCCTCTAAACTATGACGAAGTGATGGTATCCTCTGACCATGCAGCATGGCAGGAAGCCATGGAGGCAGAACTGACATCGATGTCCCAAAACTCGGTCTGGACACTTGTAACACCACCTCACAACATTAAACTTGTTGGGTGTAAGTGGGTGTACAAAAGAAAAAGAGGTCCGGATAGTACCGTTGAGACTTACAAAGCTAGACTAGTCGATAAGGGTTATACCCAGCGAGAAGGGATCGACTATGACGAAACCTTTTCGCCAGTGGCTATGCTTAAGTCTATCCGGATCCTCTTGTCCATTGCAGCCCATTATGATTGGAAGATCTGGCAAATAGACGTCAAGACCGTATTCCTCAACGGAGATTTAGAAGAAGGCATCTACATGTCTCAGCCTTCAGGCTTTGTCACAAAAGGTCAGGAAGGTCTGGTGTGCAAGTTGCAAAGGTCTATTTATGGACTGAAGCAAGCATCCAGAAGTTGGAACCTGCATTTTGATCAGGCTATCCAGTCTTATAGATTTGAGCAGAACGTGGATGAACCATGTGTTTATAAAAGGAGCGATAAGACTGCAGTAGTTTTTCTAGTGCTTTACGTAGACGATATCCTGCTTATTGGAAACGATGTTGGAACGTTGTCTATAGTGAAGGTGTGGTTATCCTCTCAATTTGATATGAAAGATCTGGGTGAAACGAGTTATGTTCTGGGGATCAAGGTAACTCGAGATCGCCAGAACAAGACTCTCTCGCTGTCACAGTCAGCCTACATAGATACTATCTTGGTCAGATTCAGTATGCACAACTCCAAGAAGGGACTGGTTCCATTCAGACATAGAATGAAATTGTCCAAGGATCAGGGTCCTAAGACTCCTGAGGAGAGGGCAGAGATACAGAAGATACCTTATGCTTCAGCTGTAGGGAGTCTGATGTATGCCATGTAGAGCACGAGACCAGATATATGCTATGCAGTAGGCATGATGGACAGGTATCAGTCAAATCCGGGTCTATGGCATGAGGGCTGGTTCCGGCGGCCGACGGGAGGGGTGGCCTGGAGCGCCGGCGAGCGCTCGGCCGGCCTCTCCCACACCACCCCCACGGAGGAGGCACGGTGGGAGGCGGCCGGAGCGGCTGTCGGAGCCCGAAGCTCGGCCGGAGGAGGGGGTTCGCATGGAGTTTGGAGGTCGGTGGTCGCCGGGGAGAGGCTCGGTTGCGGCGGCAAGCACTGCCCGTGCGGGCCGCGGCAAGAGAGGAGGAAGGGGCCGGGTCGCGGGGTTGGGTCGCGGAGGAGGATGGGAGGGTGAGAGGGGGCTGACCTGCGGGTGTCTCGGCGTGCTCGCCGGGGCTCCGGCGAGGGGCGGGTCGGCGCTCCATCTCCCTCGATCTCTCCTCCTTCTCCGTCTCCGCTCGCTCTGTCTCTCTCTGCATCTCTCTCTCTATCTCTCTCTCTTTCTCTCCCTTTTTCTCTCCCGTTCTCTCTCTCTCTCTCTACTACGTCCTTCTCTCTCTCTCTCCCGTTCTCTCTCTATTTATAGAGGGGGGAGGCTATTGTGGATATGGGTTGGGGATAGGTTCGGTTAAGGTTTCCTAATAAGGGGGAAGGGATAAGGACTAAAAGATATGGATTTATCGTCCCCAAATCTTGCCCAACTAGTCTTATCCGAATTTCGGATTTAAATAACTGGGGAGGGAGGTCAAGAGAGCCTAAATTATGCTAGGAGACCGGGAGGTAGGCTCTAGGGCTGGTCGGGCTCGGCCCCGAGCCCTGAACCGGGCTCGGTTGGAATCCGGGTGCGATTCGTCCATCAACCGGGCTGAAAAGAATAATAGGTTGTAACTATCAAACCGGAAGTCGGAATAGAGCCCGAGAGGATTCGTTGGAAAGGTCTCGTCAACGCGAACGTGTTAGCACTTGGTACATAATTTTCTGACCTCTGGATCTCTCGAAAAGAAGAAAAGACTCCAAAACTTAAAATAACAATAACTATTCACCCAGGTGTCGGATCGACCCTAACTCAGGCTCATTGGAAGGCTCTCTTAGAGCCTCATCTAACGTATTTTGTTTCATTACGATCCGATCACCCGATCTCTTACAAGAAACAAAACAGCTATAGCTATCGACCAATTATCGTTTTTCTAGGGTTTACCTGCCGGGCTGCCGAAACTGGCTGCGCATACACATGATCGTTGCACGGAACGCACCATCGTGACATGCTCGAAGTTACGGAGAATGTGAACGTAAAACATCTCATAGGTTTACGTTCCATTTATTAGGAAAAAGCCCAAAGAAAAAGTCTGGCTGTAAAAAGACGAAACTAGCCATGGATGATTTCTATTATTCTCAAATCTAACACCACAGGTGTTACAACTGCTGTGAAAAGTATACTCAAGTATCTCCGTAGGATGAGAGATTATGAGTTAGTTTACTCTTCACAGGAACTGATGCCGATTGGATATATGGATTCTGACTTTGCGTCAGATCCGGAATCCAGGAGATCGACATCAGGGTTTGTGTTTTCATTAGGAGGAGGAGCTGTCAGTTGGATGAGCGTGAAGCAGGGATGCATCGCGAATTCGACGACAGAGGCTGAGTACGTTGCGACGTGCGAAGCAGCTAAGGAGGATTTCTATTATTCTCAAATCTAACACCACAGGTGTTACAACCTATACACCTTAAAAAAAATTTCGTCCCGAAAATTCAACTGCAAAAACCATATATACGAGTCCACTCATCTCTACTACCAAAACAAGAACAATATAACAATGAAAAGTTAACTATAACGAGCGCAAACATCCTCACTAACACTACAGGCCAACAAGAAAGTCAAGTCACTACACCAAATCTTACTAAGAGAAAACCCTCTACTACTCACAATTCTACTCTCTCTACTAGCCTAAACATTATACGAATCGACTCTCATAATTATTAGAATAGAAATGAACTTCCCAATTCTCACATCGCGAATACGAGTTTTGGTTTCCATTTCATATTCTAAGCATTACGGATTAGACCAAAATCATAAGTTCTGATCATTAACCATGCCTTGATAAGGGGCATCATATCCCCCTTATTAGTATCGCTGAGGGGTGTCCTCCTCGGTAGGCTAACTACCAAAACTCATAGATTCAGAAACTTAAAATACACTCAATTGTCAGTGCCGATATAAAAGGCATATCAATGTACATGAGTGCCCATACACCCATATATAATTTATACTTTTGGTATCGACTCTACAATCATAGCAATGTATGCTACACATATGCGCCCATACACATATGCTTAAGTACACATTCCAGAATGATTTGACAAAAGAGATGCCTCAACTAGTACGCCTAACGTGTATCTAATAGTAAACTAAAATCCTATAAGATTCCTTTGAGACCAACACCTATACTAACTGAACTACCAATATTGCTCAAGGAACTAAAGAACAACTGCCCGAAAAATCTATTTCTCAAGTGGGTCCAAACTAGATAGCTACACTCTGACAATAGATAGTCATCTTATTGGCTCACTCCAAGACGAAGGGACCGATTCTAAACCAGAACTATTACGAGTTGGCTGAAGAAACTCCTTACTAGGAAACTAATGACCAACTAATATCGACTGAGCAGATCGATACCAAGTACTAAATTCTATCCTAAACTAATCAACGAGATAGCTAGACGGAAACCTTGCAACCATACAAAAATAAGAATAAAGGACCCGAGACAAAAAGAGACAACTTAGAGAAAGGACAACTGAGGGAACTAGCACAATCTTAACATTCTGAGAACTAAAGGCAATCACTCAAAAGAAACTGAAGCAAATGAAAGTTACTAGAATCGAATAATAATTAGAAACAAAGCGGGGTGAATCAGCAGAATAATGATCATTCTTAAGATTCCAACTGATAAGGTATTCCCAAATTTTATAAACATAGGCAATCCATTTGACATCGTCACTAACATCTTTCTAGTACTCAATTATCTCAATTCTATCTTAACGTCACTGTCATCTAGCCAGTGCGCTCTCTCCCGCGAGTTCCAATAAGAACTGCGAAACAAACCGCCAAAGCCTCCGAAGAGTCAGTGCGAAGCCACAGTATGTCCTCTACCGGACAATCATCATCCACCGTCAAAGTTCCCTAGGAACAGTGCGTACTCTTTCGCAAGAGCCAGTATCAAGGTATCCCGTAATCTACTAACCATGGGAATTCAAACTACTACCTGAGATTTCTATCTCCTGGTGAACTCATTGAAACCACTATCCCCAAGAGTCAACATCATTACTCATAGGGTCCATTAAAAAAAAACACACAAGCTCTACACCAAGCTAATTATAACCCACGATACACTAGAGAGATCTAACAAGAAAACTAATTTAATTATTACATCTATATCGAGATAATGGACAATCCTAAAAACACCAACTAGGTCTCTAGTACCAATGGTCAACAAGAATCAAGGAATCCTAAAACACCAACTAAGTCTCTAGTACTAAGGGTCAACGAAGATCAAGGGATCGTAAACACCGATTAGGTTCCTAGCGCTTAGGGTCAACGAAAAATAACAAAACCAACAAAAAGAGTAACCTCACAACCATGCCAGATAAACCATCAAGGATATACATCCTTCCAGATATATTCAAATATATCCATCCTAAAACCAATCAACTAAATCACTAACTAGAGTTGAATATCTAGTCCTTGGTCAGCTCCTTACCACTAGAAAGTTCAAGAGAATCCATATTAAAAGACTCCCAACCTATACTCTGATATAGACTCAAATACTATGCCTCTGTCTAGAGATCAAGAAACACTACCCTTGGTTAAGATGTTCCACGTGGCTCCTTCTTAAGAACTATCACCCGAGTTACAACGACTAACTCTAAACCTAAACATTATAGCACATCAGAGTTCTAATACAATCATACTCATACGACATATAGATTGATTCACGATTCTCGATCAATCAAAAACTCAATCATAGACAGTTCTTAGTTACAGATCAATTCCTCAAACAAAACCAGTTCTCCAAGTACGATTAACCCTAGGTCCTTATCCTTAGAAATAATCGCTATACCGCCACTAGCTACTACGATAATTCTATCGACTCAATATCTATACAATCTCTGGAAAACATTCTAACACCACTAGAGTCTAAACTTTCTGAAGAAAGAACAGCAAGACACGAACCACATCCTAACAATACCCCTAGGAACATATCCCTAAGCTCTGATACCAGCTGTCACGCCCCAGAAATCTGAAGATCGATCCCTGGGGTGTGAGGTGAGAAAAAGATGGGATTTTGGGTCTGGTTACTTAACTATACCAATTTGGGTTCTCACAGGGCTTCTTCTACGCTCTCTAATATGAAAAACAAGAAGGAGGGAGAAACAAGAGGGGGATCTTTTAAATTTGATTTTTTGAAAAATATTTTTATTAAAAAGGAAAGAAGAGAAATATCAATAGAGATAAGACATTATCTAATCAGCTCGACCTTCAAAAGTCCTATCCTCTCAGTATGTGTGACCTGTCGGTGCCACTACATACTGATAGGAGTCTATCTGAGGGAGCACGAGGCTCAAGCCTCCTACGGCTAGCCAAGTGGTTTCACCCACTACCTAACACTCATATGCACCAGTCTAGGGTTCCTATCTACAGGGTTAATCAATTTAGTCATTTATATGCACTTATATTTTCATCATGATCTATCCTAGGCTTGGAGCCTTGAGGAAAGGCCTACCCAAAAGAATTCAGCTGGAACCATTGCAACTACAACCATAGAATACTAACTAACCGATAAAAACACTTATTCCAATACAATTACAATGTCTGAAGAGAAAAGACTACAAGATCAACGTACTAAGCAGAAAGGTAACACTGCAACTCTAACTCTGCCTTTGGACTCATACTGCTACTCCTGAGCCTCTGGACCTGCAACTGAGCCTACTCGTGGGAAAGAGTAGCCCCCAATAGGAAATTGGGAGATTAGCCAAATTAATGACTAGCGACATCCTAATAGTCTATAATAATATGAGATGACCAATCGTAATAAATTAAGATATAATCTAGCAGTTCTAGTATGATCAATGTTTGCAGAATGATACCTAAACCTATCAATAGTCTATATTCACATGCAATTCCTACTGTCACTAGGTTATCTAACCTAAAGTCCATTCAATGTTCTACAGCATTAAAGAACAAACTAAATAAGACATTCAGATAAAGTCACGAAGTCATCATGTAAACAGTCACTCAATTCTAAATTCATATATAGATAAAACACACACTATCAAAATGTGAACCCCGGATATTTTGTTCATCCTGCCCCCGGTCGGGCATTACTATAGGGCCTTTTATTTCGATGTAGAGGGCCAACTCTCTCGCCGTGCATCCACCAACACCATGCACAAATCACCCAGATGATCATAAGGGGTTTCCCGTCTTTCACGGTGGAGCTCTACCGCCCAACTTGCTTTACTATGGGGACTTCAACTCCCCGGGACAGGGCTGCTAGGCCAATCCCTACTCGAGGGCACCTCCTATTGGCTTTACCACAACCCTTACCCGTGACCCCTAACCTACTTAACTTCGGCTGTACGCGCAGGATGGTTCACGGCCCTTGCGCGCACGGGGTCCCTACCCTTTAACCAGGTAGATTCATATATAACACCTTTCAACATATACAATGAAGCTACAAAAAGTCTATTTAATGCTTATCAATTTCCAACAATTTACCCCTGGTCCCGTACTGCTCTCGCAACCAATGCAACATAATAAATCAATAAAGTAAAACACTCATCCCGGTGACCCGTGTGCTAGGGTTGCCATACTCCTCTCAAGAGGGTGGGCTCCGATAATTACTAATTATTCAATTTATTGTTTAATTTAAGGGAATCCTAATTACGGTGTCCATACAATCAAAAGCAATCATTATTATTATTCTATTAATATTTTAAGCATGCGTCGCCGGACTCGCGACTCCGCATGCAAGGCGGGGTCCACTTGACCACATGCGACGATGCCCGGCGGGGCCCGCATGCAGTGTCATGGACACCTACCCTTAGTCATTCTCATTTCCCACTATTAAAGACCACGCAAGGGTAGTAGATGTCACCTGGCTGTCGATTACACATGACTCCTGCTAGCTGCCTCTGATCCGTCTCCGCTGGATCACCACGATCAAGGTCTGATAATAACCACAACTCCGCATCACAACTCTATCGATTAAAACAAATGAATCTACGATGAGGGTTTTATGCCAAGGATAGTCGGGCACCCTCGATAGGGGACCAACATTGAGTCGACAGCACACAAATCCGTGCGACTGAAGAACTCAAACCTAACCAATACTAAGCCAATCAAGTAAACAGAAGCTAAACCTACTCATCGAATCGGGCTCGAAGAACCCTTTCTGATGGTTCCAGTTTCGCTGGAATCCGACTTCGGTCGAATGGTTTCGGGTCAAACCACGTAGAACCGGTGAAACCGATCGCATGGTTGGTTCACTAGGGTAGAAGAGATTCTAGGGTTATCTTCTAGGTTTAAAAGGTAGGGCTCAATGTTCTGAGCACGATGCCGCTGGTTTCGTCCGAATCCGAGTTCGGACGATGAAACGGCGGTCAAACCATGGTACCGCGATAATATCGGGTCCAAGGATAAAATAGGGTATTAAATAGTATAATTATTATGATAAACTATGGCCAACAGGTAGTATTTTCCGAGCCGGTCGAAATGGCGCTGGTTTCGTCCAATTCCGAGTTCAGACGGAGAAATGGCAGTCGAACCAAAATCGACTGGTTCACGGGTCTGGTTCAGGTGAACCAGACCGGTTCACTGCGTGGGTTGGGTCTGCTGGGTCGGGTCGGGTCTGCAGTGCCAAGCCGGGTCGGGTATGCAGTGCAAAGCCGGGTCGGGTTCAGGGTTTAAACAGGTCGGGTCTGGGGTTTAATTAAAAACCTGAAATTACCGATCTACCCCCCCCTCTCCTTCTTCTCCACGAGACCAGCCCGAGGGGCTGGTTCCTGTGCGGCGGCGGCCGATGGGAGGGGTGGCCTGGAGCACCGGCGAGCGCTCGGCCGGCCTCTCCCGCACCACTCCCACGGAGGAGGCGCGGTGGGAGGCGGCCGGAGCGGCCGTCGGAGCCCGAAGCTCGGCCGGAGGAGGGGGTTCGCATGGAGTTTGGAGGTCGGTGGTCGCCGGGGAGAGGCTCGGTTGCGGCGGCAAGCACTGCCCATGCGGGCCGCGGCAAGAGAGGAGGAAGGGGCCGGGTCGCGGGGTTGGGTCGCGGAGGAGGATGGGAGGGTGAGAGGGGGCTGACCTGCGGGTGTCTCGGCGTGCTCGCCGGGGCTCCGGCGAGGGGCGGGTCGGCGCTCCATCTCCCTCGATCTCTCCTCCTTCTCCGTCTCCGCTCGCTCTGTCTCTCTCTGCATCTCTCTCTCTATCTCTCTCTCTTTCTCTCCCGTTTTCTCTCTTTTTCTCTCCCGTTCTCTCTCTCTCCCTCTCTCTCTCTCTCTCTCTCTCTACTATGTCCTTCTCTCTCTCTCCCGTTCTCTCTCTATTTATAGAGGGGGGAGGCTGTTGTGGATATGGGTTGGGGATAGGTTCGGTTAAGGTTTCCTAATAAGGGGGAAGGGATAAGGACTAAAAGATATGGATTTATCGTCCCCAAATCTTGCCCAACTAGTCTTATCCGAATTTCGGATTTAAATAACTGGGGAGGGAGGTCAAGAGAGCCTAAATTATGCTAGGAGACCGGGAGGTAGGCTCTAGGGCTGGTCGGGCTCGGTCCCGAGCCCTGAACCGGGCTCGGTTGGAATCCGGGTGCGATTCATTCATCAACCGGGCTGAAAAGAATAATAGGTTGTAACTATCAAACCGGAAGTCGGAATAGGGCCCGAGAGGATTCGTTGGAAAGGTCTCGTCAACGTGAACGTGTTAGCACTTGGTACATAATTTTATGACCTCTGGATCTCTCGAAAAGAAGAAAAGACTCCAAAACTTAAAATAACAATAACTATTCACCCAGATGTCGGATCGACCCTAACTCAGGCTCATTGGAAGGCTCTCTTAGAGCCTCATCTAACGTATCTTGTTTCATTACGATCCGATCACCCGATCTCTTACAAGAAACAAAACAGCTACAGCTATCGACCAATTATCGTTTTTCTAGGGTTTACCTGCCGGGCTGCCGAAACTGGCTGCGCATACACATGATCGTTGCACGGAACGCACCATCGTGACATGCTCGAAGTTACGGAAAATGTAAACGTAAAACATCTCATAGGTTTATGTTCTATTTATTGGGAAAAAGCCCAAAGAAAAAGTCTGGCTGTAAAAAGACGAAACTAGCCATGGAGGATTTCTATTATTCTCAAATCTAACACCACAGGTGTTACAACTGCTGTGAAAAGTATACTCAAGTATCTCCGTAGGATGAGAGATTATGAGTTAGTTTACTCTTCACAGGAACTGATGCCGATTGGATATATGGATTCTGACTTTGCGTCAGATCCAAAATCCAGGAGATCGACATCAGGGTTTGTGTTTTCATTAGGAGGAGGAGCTGTCAGTTGGATGAGCATGAAGCAGGGATGCATCGTGGATTCGACGACAGAGGCTGAGTACGTTGCGACGTGCGAAGCAGCTAAGGAGGCAGTGTGGCTCAAGAAGTTTCTTACGGACTTATGATGCGTACCGGGAGCTCAAGATCCTATTGTCCTTTACTGTGACAATAGTGGAGCGGTAGCACAATCCAAGGAGCCAAGATATCACCAGAAGAGCAAGCATATCGAGCGGAAATACTACATTATCCGAGACTTGCAGAAGCAAGGGAAGGTTGCAGTGACTCAGGTGGCGTCTGCAGATAACATGGCGGACCCTTTAACAAAGGCGTTACCGACCAAGGCTTTTGAGAAGCACGTGGATGCCATGGGAGTTAAGACTGTTGTTCCCCGCTAGGCCAAGTGGGAGATTGTTGTAGCTCGTGTGTCCTTAGCATGGAATTTCTGTATTAACATTAATAAAGATGACTTTGGTTATTGCTTTAATTAGAATACTACTCTGGTATATGATAATACTCATATAATAAAAGGACCCTAGGGAACATAGTAGGCCACTGAGGCGTATGGAGGATCCATGCTTGGAAGACCCAGTGGACCAGTTCTGTGTAGACCTAGAACTAGTTCACAACTTAGGTGATGTCGGTCGCTTCACCGAGAACAAGCTGTTGGCAGGTAGAGGATGTGGTGAAGTCTCCACCACGGGAACGTGGGATTCCCATTCACCTAACCAAGCATGATGATCGTGTTGAACAGGAACCAAGACGGTGCACAGTTCAGTGATTCAGACACTGGTGCATAAACCGTCTTACTACTATAGATAATCTGTCCTTAACCCTGAGAGACCATGTACACTAGGCCAACCAGTTGTGTGGTGCTTTGATGTGCCAACATGTGCGGACCTTCCATAGTCCAATACCACGGTACGTTGGGTTACCCGGTTGGCGCTTGAGTGACATGTAATCCCTACAAGTTATTCGACGTCCAGTGTTGGATGGGTGCATTTTGATGAGTCAATCTTTCCACACAGTTAACTCAGGCCTGGTGGTTGTCAGTATGACTAACGATGTTCCGGATGCTAGGCATAGCACCGGAAGGTGTGTGGTGTTATAGATGACAAGTCATCAAACCCTAGTCAGATAATCGATTGGGATCTGACGGTGCTCCCCACCGCCCGAGTCGTATCATGGCATCAGTAATAGAAGGGACTAAGGATTATCGGAGTATAGTAGAGAACAGGGTTACGAGGGAGTAATATAAGTTTAGGATCACTAGAGTTCAACTCGCGTCGCACTCTGGGTGGCTCGCGGGTTAATCAGATTAGGGCTGATTAACGGAACTTTCAGTGTGTCACCGGAACAGTTAATCAGGGATCCGGTTGGAGCTAGAGATCCCGAACCCTGAAGGTTCCACCCTGTCGTTGCATATAGGAATTGTTCCCTGACCTAGTTGGATACGTTGGATGCGAAGTAGCGCGATGGTGCGCAAGCTTGGAGCCTAAGAACCTAATTCACATGTGTTATGGACCGTAGGGGTATTTTGGTAAATACTAAAATATGGCTCAGAACATATTGAATATGGATCTTAGAATGAGCAAAATAATTCTAGGAGCTCATAGGCGCTGACGGAACTCAATTCCGAGTAGGGCACCTCACTCAGTCTATCTTTCAGTTTTCTACTTTTCGTGAAGGGCGTTTTCGTCCAGGCTTCACGATAGACACTGAAAATCCCTAAAAACCGACCCCCCTCTATCCTAATCTACCTAGGGCCGGCCCTAGCTTCCTTGAAGCCATAGGAGACCGGCCCTATAAGAGAATAGGGAGTGGGAGGGGCCAACCCTAAGGTCTCCTTTCCTCCAAAAATCCGAACCCCCACCTTTAGGTATCCAAAAGGGACAAAGGGTGGTTTATTTTATGATCCTGAGGATAGAAAGGTTATCGTCTCGACGAACACCATATTCCTGGAGCAGGATTATTTAATAGACCATAAGCCTACCGGTAAAGTAATTCTTGAAGAATTGCTTAGTACTGATGGGAGTACGTAGACAGAAAACGTAGTGGGAGCCGATACCACTAAGATAAACGATATTGTAGAATCGACTCCTATGGAACCACCGCAGGCTCGTCGCAGTGGGAGGACCACAAGTGCTCTTGATAGATATATTGGAGAAGCCTTTATGGTAGATCCAGAGTTTCAGGAGGATGATCCTCTAAACTATGACGAAGTGATGGTATCCTTTGACCATGCAGCATGGCAGGAAGCCATGGAGGCAGAACTGACATCGATGTCCCAAAACTCGGTCTAGACAGTTGTAACACCACCTCACAACATTAAACATGTTGGGTGTAAGTGGGTGTACAAAAGAAAAAGAGGTCCGGATAGTACCGTTGAGACTTACAAAGCTAGACTAGTCGCTAAGGGTTATACCTAGCGAGAAAGGATCGACTATGATGAAACATTTTCGCCAGTAGCTATGCTTAAGTCTATCCGGATCCTCTTGTCCATTGCAGCCCATTATGATTGGGAGATCTGGCAAATAGACGTCAAGACCGCATTCCTCAACGGGGATTTGGAAGAAGACATCTACATATCTCAGCCTCCAGGCTTTGTCGCAAAAGGTCAGGAAGGTCTGGTGTGCAAGTTGCAAAGGTCCATTTATGGACTGAAGCAAGCATCCAGAAGTTGGAACATGCGTTTTGATCAGGCTATCCAGTCTTATGGATTTGAGCAGAACGTGGATGAACCATGTGTTTATAAAAGGAGCGATAAGACTGCAGTAGTTTTTCTAGTGCTTTACGTAGACGATATCCTGCTCATTGGAAACGATGTTGGAACGTTATCTACAGTGAAGGTATGGTTATCCTCTCAATTTGACATAAAGACCTGGGTGAAGCGAGTTATGTTCTTGGGATCAAGGTAACTCGAGATCGTCAGAACAAGACTCTCTCGCTGTCACAATCAGCCTACATAGATACTATCTTGGTCAGATTCAGTATGCACAACTCCAAGAAGGGACTGGTTCCATTCAGACATAGAATGAAATTGTCCAAGGATCAGGGTCCTAAGACTCCTGAGGATAGGGCAGAGATGTAGAAGATACCTTATGCTTCGGCTGTAGAGAGTCTGATGTATGCCATGCAGTGCACAAGACCAGATATATGCTATGCAGTAGGCATGATAGGCAGGTATCAGTCAAATCCGGATCCAGGGCACTGGACTGCTGTGAAAAGTATACTCAAGTATCTCCGTAGGACGAGAGATTATGAGTTAGTTTACTCTTCACAGGAACTGATGCCGATTGGATATACGGATTCTAACTTTGCGTCAGATCCAGAATCCAAGAGATCGACATCAGGGCTTGTGTTTTCATTAGGAGAAGGAGCTGTCAGTTGGAGGAGCGTGAAGCAGGGATGCATCGTGGATTCGACGACAGAGGCTGAGTACGTTGCGGCGTGCGAAGCAGCTAAGGAGGCGGTGTGGCTCAAGAAGTTCCTCACGGGTTTATGATGCGTACCGGGAGCTCAAGATCCTATTGTCCTTTACTGTGACAATAGTGGAGCGGTAGCATAATCCAAGGAGCCAAGATATCACCAGAAGAGCAAGCATATTGAGCGGAAATACTATATTATCCGGGACTTGCAGAAGCGAGGGGAGGTTGTAATGACTCAGGTGGCGTCTGCAGATAACATGGCGGACCCTTTCACAAAGGCGTTACCGACCAAGGCTTTTGAGAAGCACGTGGATGCCATGGGAGTTACGACTGTTGTTCCCCGCTAGGCCAAGTGGGAGATTGTTGTAGCTCGTGTGTCCTTAGCGTGGAATTTACGTATTAACATTAATAAAGATGACTTTGGTTATTGCTTTAATTAGAATACTACTCTGGTATATGATAATACTCATATAATAAAAGGACCCTAGGAAACATAGTAGGCCACTGAGGCGCATGGAGGATCCATGCTTGGGAGACCCAGTGGACCAGTTCTGTGTAGACCTAGAACTAGATCACAGCTTAGGTGATGCCGGTCGCTTCACCGAGAACAAGCTGTTGGCAGGTAGAGGATGTGGTGAAGTCTCCACCACGGGAACGTGGGATTCCCATTCACCTGACCAAGCACGATGATCGTGTTGAACAGGAACCAAGACGGTGCACAGTTCAGTGATTCAGACACTGGTGCATAAACCGTCTTACTACTATAGATAATCTGTCATTAACCCTGAGAGACCATGTACACTAGGCCAACCAGTTGTGTGGTGCTTTGATGTGCCAACGTGTACGGACCTTCCATAGTCCAATACCACGGTATGTTGGGTTACCCGGTTGGCGCTTGAGTGACATGTAATCCCTATAGGTTATTCGACGTCCGGAGTTGGATGGGTGCGTTTTGATGAGTCAATCTGTCCACACAGTTAACCCAAGCCTGGTAGTTGTCAGTATGACTAACGAAGTTCCAGATACTAGGCATAGCACCGGAAGGCGTGTGGTGTTATAGATGACAAGTCATCAAACCCTAGTCAGATGATCGATTGGGATCTGACGGTGCTCCCCACCGCCCGAGTCGTATCATGGCATCAGTAATAGGAGGGACTAAGGATTATCGGAGTATAGTAGAGAACAGGGTTACGAGGGAGTAACATAAGTTTAGGATCACTAGAGTTCAACTCGCGTCGCACTCTGGGTGGCTCGCGGGTTAATCGGATTAGGGCTGATTAACGAAACTTTCAGTGTGTCACCGGAACAGTTAATCAGGGATCCGATTGGAGCTAGAGATCCCGAACCCTGAAGGTTTCACCCTGTCGTTGCATATAGGAATTATTCCCTGACCTAGTTGGATACGTTGGATGCGAAGTAGCGCGATGGTGCGCAAGCCCGGAGCCTAAGAACCTAATTCACATGTGTTACGGGCCGTAGGGGTATTTTGATAAATACTAAAATATGGCTCAGAACATATTGAATATGGATCTTAGAATGAGCGGAATAATTCCAGGAGCTCATAGGCGCTGACGGAACTCGATTCCGAGTAGCGCACCTCACTCAGTCTCTCTTTCAGTTTTCTACTTTTCGTGAAAGGCGTTTTCGTCCAGACTTCATGATAGACACTGGAAATCCCTAAAAACCGACCCCCCTCTATCCTAATCTACCTAGGGCCGGCCCTAGCTTCCTTGAAGCCATGGGAGACCGGCCCTATAAGAGAATAGGGAGAGGGAGGGGCCGGCCCTAAGGTCTCCTCTCCTCCAAAAATCCGAACTCCCTCCTTTAGCTCCTCCTTTGTGGTTTCGGCCAAGGAAAAGAGAGGAAGAAGAAGGGAGAAGAAAGAGGAAGGAAGGAGAAGGAAAAAGAGAGAGAGAAGGAGGAAACCTAGCGGCTCGCCATCGTCTTCGCAACGGATTCCTCCGTCGGCTCGTAATCCTTGCACTCAGAGATAGGATTTCGAGGATTCTTCAATTTGCAAAGGATAAGGTGCTATCCGACAGTTTCCCTTGCGATTCAAGTACGGTTCTTCATCGTTCTGTCATCTCCGGATTATAGATCCAAAAGGTATGATGATTCTAAACACCTAACTAGATGTATGTATGTCTTCCGTAGATCATAGTATGCCTCTAGGGTGTCCGCACATATGCTAAGATCATAGATTTGCATGTAGATTGTTTTGTAGAATTAATTGTAATGAAACATACACCGTATGATCTTCGGATCTTTCTTTTGCTTCTGCTGCGACTCCGATAAGCGAATCCAAATCCAACAATATCTTCATTATGTTTAGCAAGAAACTATAAAATTTTAAGAACATTTTATTGATTCTTTGAATCTAGAGACTCATCATAACCATGATATGTCAATCCTTATCGCAAGAGAAAACGAATACAGTCAATCGACATATTCAAATGAGCTCAATATTCTCTTTTTGCTTGATTTGATTGTTTGAACATGTTGTTTTTGGTTCATTAAATTTTTATATTTTCTTTCAAGCTTGCATATGGGCACTATTTGAACCTCCAACATGAAGTTTAAATTTTTATTTCTTTTTCCAGTTTGAGAATCTCTCGGTAATAAAAGAGTCACCGCCTAACTCTCGATTATCTTGTCTAAAAAGATAGCAACGTAAGTAGAATACAACATCTTTTATCATGTTGTATTCTAACCAGACAAGATACTCATCAAACCAAATAAAATTAAATCTTCGTAACTTTTCTCCGATCCTCTTTTGTGAAAAATTATGGTCACAAGATTGAAATGACTCTTTTTGTAGATACGCTCTTCGAAATTGATCATAATCATTTGGATGATAATTTAAAATACGAATATATAGCTCTGGGTCCATCGGAATTCTACCAAGTTAACTTTAATATGATTTTGTTTTGGAGATGACTGAATTATGTTACGTTTATCATTGTTTTGAATAGAACTTGACCTCAAAAGTGATTTTCTTTTGAAATATTTCTCCATAACTGATAAAAAATTAAACCAATTTAATTAAATTGAATTCTTCCTCAAATGGTAAATAATCAAAACCAATTATTAGAAGCATCTAAATTCGAATACATCTAATTTAGTTAATATAATCTTGGTATAACAGATTACATTAATGGATTAATAAAACAACTACCAAATCTATGAAATTTTAATTTATATGTATTAGATTCTAAATTCTCCAAATTTATCTTAATTTTTGGAACAATATGATTGTTCGTAGGCTCACAGGCAGCACACATCAAATGATCAAAACCAAGATCTATAAAGTTTAAACCATAGAAGAAAAGGGGGAGTACCAAAACTCCAAATCGTTTGTTGGAGCTCCAGCAGAAGGTAAGATTGTCTTTACTAACAACTAAAAGACAAATATTGAACCAATGTTTTTTTTTTCCCTTCTACGCTACTTCGAGTACTAAGTGAAACTGTAAAAGAAAGAAAAAACGATATAGACAAAGCAAAATCAAATTTTATCAAAACTAATCCATATAAATAAAATCACAAAATACAAGAAGAAAAATGTAACTTTAAATCGTCAGATCAAATAATAGAAAAAATAAACTTCTCATAACAATCATCTTAATGGAAAAGAAGAAAAATATAGCAAGGATTAATCATAGAACCATAAAGTTAATATTCATAAAAATTAGGTTATAAAAATAAACCTTTTTTATTTGTTTAAACAAAGATGAATAAGGCTTTGATGAATCAAATTTCTATTGAACAAAGCATCCTACCATTCATTTATCGGAAGTTCGGAACCCATGAATCCCTTCAAGACTGCAAAGCATTGAAGAGAACCAAACACGGAAAACCCATGAAATTGATCAAGTGCAAGACCGAGATAGTAGAGGGAGAAAGAAGATTGAAGGAAGGGAAGGAGAGTCGCCGAGTTAGTACCTGTGAAAACCTTGAAATCGTCTAGGACGAGTCAAATTTGATCATCTGAGGCTCCCAATCTGAGGACTTGGTCACTTGGAGATCTGGGCAAGAGATCTCTCAACAATGGCAACTACTCAACTAGCAAGTGTGGATTTTGAAAGATGTTGGCGCTAATATCTGACAAGAGATCTCTCAATCGCAGTCACACGGCCATGGATCTCGGATCTCGATTCTCGCCGGACTAGTTCCTCCAAAGGTTAGACGTGAGTATCAGATTCATTCATCCCCAAAATTTTCTTAAAAAATCCGGGACGGAGTGGACCTCCTGGTCATGCCGGGCAAGCTTATCTCTACGATCCTATTACACACACACACACACACACACACACACAGAGAGAGAGAGAGAGAGAGAGAGAGAGAGAGAGAGAGAGAGAGAGAGAGAGAGAGAGAGAGAGAGAGAGAGAGAGAGAGAGAGAGAGAGAGAGAGAGAGAGAGAGAGAGAGAGAGAGAGAGAGAGAGGCTACCACGTGGCACCAAAAGCTTTGGCTTGTCAAGTATTTGGAGAGATGTTATTTCAACAAGACAAGCAATCACATTTGTCCCATGCCTGTCGGTCGGGGTGAATGTGATTCACCGGTCAGATCGATTGCATCGGACAGCGATCCCGGTGACACATCAGGAGGTAGCCAACATCCGGACCTTGAAATGGCACTTTTGCCCTTATAGCTGATATTCCCTTAAATCTAGAACCCAACTCGCAACACAAAGCATCCCCACTCGAATGATCTTTCGGCCGTCAAACGTGCATCGGACGGTTCGCACGTCGTCACACGAAATACACGGATCTCACCGGAAACGCGAGACCGCGTCGTCCGATCACAAACGTTTAATTAGAGCCCAGCCGGTAGCTGGACAAGCATAGGGAGAACGATTTTGTTCCAAGAGGTTGGAACATCCCGCTCTCTCTCATTGGTCCATCTCGAGGGCTTTTGGTCATTTCATCATAAGAAATAGTATGAAATGATAAAAATACCCTTGGAATGGACGAATGAAAGAGAGCGGAATGCTCCAACCTCTTTAAGGAGGTTTGAACAAAATCGTACTCCAAACATAGGTAAGCATCATTTTGGGCAAAGGCACCGAAGGAAATATCTCATCCCCCCTTGACCCTTCACCTCCTCCGCTCTTATTCGTTCACTCACCCCTCCAGCTCTCCAATAGAGAGAGAGAGAGAGAGAGAGAGAGAGAGAGCTGCGTCCTGTTATCGAGGATTCGGCTCTCAAACCGTTTCCCCCCCTCCCCCCCCCCCCCCCCTCTTTGTTGAAATCCTCCGCCCTTTCTGCACCGATCCTGATCTGGGTTCTCTCCGGCTTCCAGCGATCGAATCTCCCTCCTTTGCCCTTCCGAACCCATCAAAGTCTTCCTTTTCTCTTCTTCTGCTCACCCAAAATCATGATTTGAACCGACGAGTCTCTCAATCTATACCCACCCTCTCAAAATCCCATCTTTTGAAAGCCCTCTTCTCCGTTTGGTCAGGATCCCACCGGATTTGGAGGGATGAGCTCCCGGGAGCAGTCGCAATGGAGGGTGTCTTCATCTGAGGTCATCTTTCCTTTCTCCCTTTTTCTTTTAATAATTAAAAATGATGATCTGTTTTTTTCTTTTTTCTTAATTTAACATAATATTTGGGGTTGCAGGCTATTGGTTGTGTTTTTGGGCCTGGATTTGTGTTATTGCTAGAGGGAATACAAAAAATCGATTTTTGTTGGGTTTTTTTCTTACTGATTTGATATTAGGGTAGGGCACTTGTAGGGAAAATGATATATGTAGTGTATGATTTCTTGTTATATAGGTCCAAAGAAGTGAGGGAATTGTGAAACGGAAATCTTCGTGCTATACTTCCAGAGTTTATTTAATAGTATTCTGGATAACCATTCTTGTAGATCTAATCGATAACCCTCACTCCACTTCAAATCAGTTCCTTTTAATTTTGGTAACATAACTGGAGAACCTTTTGGTTTGACAAGAAACTCAGGAGATCTAATTGGATGGATATGAAATAGAGATGAGGGGAAGGAGAAGGGGAAGAAGGAGAGGACTGCATCGACGGTCCTAGGATCGAAAACCCCCGACTAAAGGGATAGATTCCACGACCAAGTAACTGAAAAGAGACGACACAATTTTCATCATCAACTTTATGTATTTTGGTGTTGCCCTAACCCCTACATATATGGGTCACAATTAGTTAAAGCATAAGGGAACAAAACTTAATCAAAACCATTAAGCTAATAATCTCATCCTATAACATAAAGAAATGAAAGTGAAAGAGATGTCTATATGATGCTGAACCTCAATGTCGCGTGTCAATGGAAAGGAGAGGAGGAGATAGAGAGGTGGGAGGAGGGAGAAGAAATGGACAATAACCACCAGCCTCAAACCGGCTATGATAACAAGTTGATACCACATCGATGTGCAGTTGCGAGGTGGGCTGGGTGGGAAAAGGAGGAAGATATGGTGGAAGGGTAGATAGGCTACTTATAGAAACACTTGGCCTCACAGAAGGCATCACACCTCCAAGGGGGGGAAGCATCGGACCTCCAATGAAGAGGAAACTCTCTTTCATTTCTTTGTTCATTCATGATCTACCTTGAAATAAAATTTACATGGCTCATATAAGGGAGCCAACTAAAACCCTAGACTAAAATGGGCTTGGGCTAAGCCCAACTCAAAGGCCCACTAAACTTAGGACTCAAGGGCAAATAAGTTGGTGGTGAGTAAGTAGAGGGAACACGTATTGTTGCTTGCTCTACATGTGAGTAAGTTGGTTGAGGAAGGAGCCCTAGTTAAGAACATGGGGCCCAACACCCAGATGCATTGGCGATAAAGAAACTAGCAAAAAAGCCAGATTCAACAAATAAAAATGAACAAGAATAAAAGGGCCAAGGCAAGGATCGTGCTTCACAATTTGTGCAAGAAGGATTGTCTGCAATAATATGCACACTCGGATTTGGATCCACATCATCCTCTTCAGTTGCTTCGAGTTCAAAACAGGCTAGTGAACATGGTCCTCAAAACAACATGGGAGTGCGAGACCCGCTACGATAGTCTATGCGTGGGTCTGGATCCTCATTAATATGTAACAATCCCCCATCATCATTGTGAGGCCTTGATAACTTGGCCAAAAGAAACATGTTTGATGTTCTATTCATCCAAATGGTGTCTTATTGCAACACGCCAATGAACTAATCATAAGCATAGAGCAAACTCCTAGATCTCAAGGTGTGACCCCCAAAAGTTGTGGTTGCTATGAGATATGAGAAAAAGGATATTTAATTCCAAATGAATCCCAACCAATGATCTAAACTAAATTGACTCAAATAGGATTAATAATTCAAATAAAATAAAAACAGATGAATTGGACTCATATAGAAGGAAAAATGTGAATCAATTTAACAAAATCCTAAATTGTATTAGACACTTCCGCTGCATCGATCATATCCTCGGGATCCTGACACTTTTTTTATTCCTGTCTTCACCACTGCTATCGATGATCATGTGATGAAGTCTCAGGCCCGCAGGGCTGAACATTGTCATCTTCAGGCCTTGAGTCGTACCATAAACATATATATTCAATTGATGGTGTAAGCTGTCACTTATTGATGTTGCTCCACTGACCAAATCCATCACACTTTCACTCCCTTACAAGTTCTCGACTTGATAGCTCTCCACTATGGTGATCAATCACCATGCATAATGATGTCTGAACTGACTATCGACCAAAATGCCCTCCATGGACAAGCTCATGCTTTTGAGTTGGCTTAAGGAAGAACGTAGTAGCTGCGGGTTCTTCTTAGTCAACTCTTACATACATAGTGTCCTCTTAAGGATATCGAGAACCAATAGTAATCTATAATCCCACATGTGGAGATTCCCGCTTAGATGATGTCACCCAAAGGTACGATAATCATTTTTTTATGCTTATCAAAATCAAATTCACTCACCAAGAACCAATAGTTATGTATGCGTGATTTTTTTTTTCTGCAAAAAAAAAAAAAACAACACATGCATGCATAACCTCGATTTTCCATGGTATAAAAAAAATTCTCGAAAGTGATACAAAATTGTTGAGTTGCTCTTGATCTTCCATCGCTTTGTTGTATGCATTTTTCTGATTTTTGCATATTGTACATCTGAGCATTATCATCATTCCTTGCAATCACAATCATGATGTGCCTGCATAGGATTCGAGATGATAGTGCAACCCAGAGACCTGCTCCTATACCAGGTTGGTGTAATAAGAAACATAGGGGATGATCTAATTACACGGATTAAGGAGTGATGTGAGGAAGGTGAATTGGAAAGAGCCGATTCCACAGTCACAGGCTCGAAATCCACAAATAAAGGGGTTGAGAGCACAACCGGGATAAACTAAAGAAAGAAAATATGGTTATTCATCAAATCATATCTTGTGGGGTTTGGCAACACATACCAAGATGTGTGTGTGTGTATACTAGTAATACTCGTGCCTATCGGCACTGCAACATCCACCTTCGGCGACAAAATAAAAGAAAACCTCTTCCCCCCCTCTCTTTCTCATTCCATACAAAAAAAAAGTTTTGATATGCTTTGAGCACAAAAACTCTACATTGCACTTTTGTTGCTTGTCTCTGACGAAATGGTAATTGATAAAATACCAGCCCATGGATCCATATAGAATTGTATTAGCATGCATTACCACTATCTTAGCACTAAGTGGACCAACATAAGGGTGAACAAAGATATATTTGATCCCAGAGCTTGAGTTCAAGATAGCATGCATCAAATTATCTTTCTTTAATACAGTAAACCATGAGATGAATCTAGTTGTTCAAATTAAAAAAGAAAGATCCATTGTTGTCAAGGCGTGCACCTAGGTGCGCCTACGCATGCCTAGGCGCACTAGGTGCCCGAAGAAGCCTAGGCCCCAGTGCGCCTAGGCGAACAACATTAAGCGGCGGCTAGGTGCACGCCTACTTTTAGGCATTGATTTTTGTTTTTTTTTAAAGTAAAACCCAACCCGCCCCTATCTTCTTTGTTCATTTTGTTGTTGTATACTTGTTTATACTATGTGTTCATTGTGTTGCATGTATTTTATTAGAATATGCTCAATTTTATGTTAGCAAGTGTTTGTATTCTATTTGTTACTTTTGTTGTTTACTTGTTTATACTATGTATGTATCATTGTGTTGCATGCATTTGACTAGAATATGCTCAATTTCATCATTTTCATATTAATAAGGTGTTATATTGCTGCCTATTATATATATATATATATATATATATATATATATATATATATATATATATATATATATATATATCCGTGCCTGGAGGATGCCTATGCACATAAGGCCACGCCTAGGCTCCTAGGCTCCCTCCGGATGCTTAGTCTCGCCTTTACGCCTTGACAACTATGGAAAGATCATACTTAGCTACTATGCAAAAAGGATTTTGTCCTTTGTTAGAATACTTGCTAGCAAATTTCAAACTGCCTAAAAGAAAAATGATATGCTTAAATACAACAGTTAAATATAACCATGAAGTACTAAAGCATGAGCAATATTCTCGAAGAAAGAAATTGGCTTACCAGATACATGGTCTTCCAGAACTCAAATAATGACCCCCAAAAGTTGTGGTGGTTATGTATTCTAAAATGGGTAAGTTGTTCTTAGACTAATCCTGACCATTGACCACTTACCTACAATTATCTAACCCTCTAATGACTCAAAGGAAGACTTATGAGTTATGACTCACATCGCGTAAACACAATTGGACTAAAAACAAGGAAAAGAGTAGGGCTCAACTAAATCTAATCCTTAATTAGTAATTACATCATCTTTGTTTTTTTGTTGAGATTTCCCATTTACCTTTTTTAGGATATCCAGAGATTATTCTGTGCTATATCCAAAATGTTTGTGATGTTTACATTAGATTTTTTTGAAATATATCCTTCAGGTACTAAATTATGTTGATAAGTTTGTTATAAATTTGTTCTATTAAAGATATTATGTGACTATTGGATTCTTTTAATGAGTGGTTCCTATTGTTCATTTCTTTTACTTTCAGTTTAAATGATTGCTTGAGCTGTTTCTATTGGGACTTTGAGGTCAATGGGTAGAGGCAGAGGGAAGGGGAAGAAATTGACAGTCACAAGTCATGAGGATCCAGGGAGTGGTGGTGAAGAATCCCTCCTTTCATATAGGAGAAGAGGAAGGCCACAAAAGCCTTTGAAGGATGACATTGATGAAGAAGAGACTGAAAAGATAGATGATGATGATGATGAAGAAGAAGAAGAAGAAGAAGGAAATGGGAAACTTGCCGTGTCCAACAAAGGGATGAAAAGCCCGACAGCAGTGGAGAATGGCAAGAAGAGAAAGCGGTATTCACAAGTAAAAGAAAATTCAGATTCTGTCTTGGAGGAAAACGGTCCTGGGTTCAGATCAAATAGTCAGGAGTCAACAAGGACAAATGGTTTTCGGCAGACTGGTAGCCGGCGTAAGAGCAAGCCTCGCCGAGCTGCCGAAGCAGGAGTTGAGTGCAAGTGAGCCTTTGAGTTATGGATTCATCATCGATTCCCATTTATATCACGAGCCTCCACGTCCTTGGGGTTTATCTTTATTGCCTGTTTTTGTTTCCTTCAATTTTCTTGTTCTTTTCCTCTTGAAGTTGAACCCAAGGATATATTGCGTTGTAATCTTCGCTAAGCCATCAAGCTGGTCTGACATTTGCTTTAGCTATATTATGTTTCTATCTTCCGTGGAATTATATTATCCATCACTTGCTA
The DNA here is from genome assembly GCA_947650365.1 of Chamaelirium japonicum. Classification (NCBI taxonomy): domain Eukaryota; kingdom Viridiplantae; phylum Streptophyta; class Magnoliopsida; order Liliales; family Melanthiaceae; genus Chamaelirium; species Chamaelirium japonicum. The sequence continues at coordinate 78,059,955 of OX393554.1, forward strand.
CATTTTCTTTTGCTTCCAAATCTCCGTATCTTGCGATGCTATAGTTTATGACAATCGGATTGTGGTGCCATGTTTTTTTATTAAGACTAGATGAGTTTCGCCAATCTGGATTTTCTTGCATACTATTGTACTGTAATTCTTAGATGTTTAGTTTCTTATGACCTTCATCAAATGCTGAGGATATTTCGATTTGTGTATCTAGTCTTGACATTTGAAATTTTGAATGATCATTTTGCTTTCAAAACAAAATGTGCCTCCCTGTAGCGAGCTCTTCAGAAGCATTTTGAACCACAACTGCCTCGGAGTCTCTTTCGTAGCAAAAGGTTCTGAATACAGGTATGCAGTATTTTGGTGTATTTTTATACCTTAATGGCTTAAATACATGAGTCTACATAGTGTTATTTAGGGGTGTGCAGGATCCAAACCAAACCGATCAAACCAACCAAACCAAACCAAACCGACCAATTTTAATCGGTTTCGACACACTCAATGGATCGGATCGGATTGGATTTTTAAAAAACCGACATGATTGGATCGGTTGACGGATTTGTAAATTTAAAACCGACCTAAACCAAACCGAACCAACATATGTATATACATATAATATTTTATTAAATATACCATATGTCCTCATATACCCTTGCTACCAACAACCGTTGTAATACTGTAGGATGACTCAAAATCAGTTAAAAATCTTATTTAGGCCTAATGGTTTGATAATAATTATTAATTTTTAAGTTTGAACTAAATCCTAATAGAAGGGGCGAAAAAGCCTAATAAGAACATGGTCCAAAGCCTAAATCGACCATCCAATCCAATCTAAACCGACTTTAATTGGATTGGATTGGATTCCAATCTTACTTCGGTTTGGATCGGATTGAAAATCCTCAAAACCGGTCAAGGTTGAATCGGTTTGGGTTTTGCCTAAATAGGTCGGTTTCGAACCGATGCACACCACTAGTGTTATTTATTATAGACTTACATGCCCCTTGTGTGTGTCTGGCTCATCATTCATCCAGTTATTGTATACTTGGTTCCTAGCTTAATGGGAGTTGGGTGCACATTTTGACATTTCTCTTCAAACTATCATAGTATCAGAACTTCATCCGACTGCCGTAGCCATCCAAAGTAGATCTAACAATGACAAAGATGGTCTTTCCGATGTTTAACAGGTGAAGGCACCAGAAATTGGTGAGTTTTTTCCAGTGTAGGGAAAATTTGCCGCATTCCATTGAGTGCAAGGGGTTTTCGTTTACTTGAGTTTGGATTTCACGGTTTGGCAACTGCCGACTTACTATATGAGCACATCCCTGAACCCTTGATTTATTCACCTCATCTGAGCCGTCGTGTCGAGCTTACTGGAGTTCTCTTCGGGAGATTTCCAAGGCTCCTTTGGGTGGCGTTTCGGGGTTTTGATTGCTCGATTACATGTTTCAGTGTTTAGGCCTTTATTTATTTATATGCATGAATAGCTGAACCCATCTGATCTAACCTCCTATAGGCTACTTTGACCTCATTTCCTCTGCACCACCAATGAATATTTTGTGTTGTTTCCCCCCTAGTTGATATTTCATTTGCTATTTTGGGTTTTAATAGCTATTTTGTGTTCTTCAGGTGCCAATTTCAGTATTCATGATGTGAATTAACATTGAATCTCCTATAAACTTTTTATAATATGGGCCCTCCAGCACTCAATTGTGCCCTAATTCATTCATTTCTTTGTGCTATTGTGCCCTAATTCGTTCATCTTTGTGCTATTGTGCCCTAGTTCATTCAGTTCTTTGTGTTATTGTGCCCTAATTCATTCAGCTCTTTGTTCTATTGTGCCCTAATTCATTCAGTTCTTTGTTCTTAGTTGAGTAGTGCACCCTCTGTTTACTGTTTTGTACTTGTAACCTTCTCTTTCTGCTTGATTTCCATGCATTCATGCGTTTGAGCATTCATGGTTTCATCCTCAGGACTTTCTTCCTCAGCTTCCAGTTCTTCTTCGGCTTGAGCCGCCTGTTTGGATTTGATTCCGCGCCGACCAGATTCCTGCAGAATCGAATTCCCACAGAATTCAGAAGAGAAGCTGAAAGCAGTTCTCAGGTGCTTCTGCTGGAATTCAATTTTTTCTGTACAGAACTGATTCTAGCGTCCACGGGAATCAATTTCTTGCACTGCATCCAAACAAACTTATGCGGGAATCTGATTCCCGCAGAATCAGGAATCAGAGGCTGCTGGTTGAAAACCAAATCCAAACAGGTACTCAGTAAACACATGGTGGAATCATCCCCTTTCTTTTGGAAAGAGTGAGGGGATGTTGGTGATTCTATGCAGTGTTGTGATTTTTTTGGTTAATTCGACATCTACTGTACAAACAGAAATTCGAATCCAGACTCGAACCCAGGACCTCCTGCACCTGCCCGCATGCCCTACCCGGTTCGAGACCCATGGATTGCTTGCTACCCTGCAGAGCAAGCTCAAGCTCACCTGAGTAACAGCCACTGTAACAAATAAAGGCGCAAATGTGAGACAATTTACGGGCATGCTATTACCGCATATGCGTGGTGCGTCATACATGGTTCAATCATCACCCGAGCAAATGCCATGTGTCATAGAAAGTAAGGGCCGACTGACGGCGTGACAAGTTATGGCTTAAGATTTCTTTTACTGTCTAGGGTCTTGTGTGGTGCATGTTAGGGTTTGTGGCGACGAGGGAAGGTTCATGTGTCCCTGCGTTTTTACTTTCTACACGCACGCCACTTGCTATTAGCTATGGCGAATGGAACTTCCTCCATTATTTCAGGCGTGCTGCAATGAAGCCTAAATGACAAGTTGTGGCTTAGGGTTTCATTCAATGGCATTTAATGGTCATTTGATGTTAATATCTCTCTCTAACAAGTGAATCACACTCATTTTACATTTCACACTTCTTCGAAAAGTTGTGATGTCGTCTTTGTCAAATTACGTGTATCAAACACATTCGGGCATTGTCCGGGTTTCTTACTAGTCTATATATCTATACTAAAATGGAAGCCTCTCTCCCGTGTTGTGACACGTGGATGTCTTTTAAAGAGCTATAATTCTTTTTCCGTGTGTGAACGCGGCTCTCTTTTAAATCCATTTAAAAACCTATCGTAAAGATAATAAATTTTTATTCAATAGTATTTAATTGTCATTTGATGTTAATCTCTCTCTCTCTAACAAGTGAATCACACTCACCTCTGATTTTACACTTCTTGGAATAGTTGCCATATCATCTTTGTCAAATGGCATGCATCAAGCACATTCGATCATTGCCAGAGTTTCTTACAAGTATCTATACTATAATGGAAGCCTATCTCCCGTGTTGTGACATGTGGACGTCTTTTAAAGAGCCAGAAATTTTCTTTCGTGTGTGAACGCGGCTCTCTTAAATCCATTTAAAAACCTACCATAAATATGATAAATTTTCATTCAATAACATTTAATGGTCATTTGATGTGAATCTCTCTCTCTAACAAGTGAATCACACTCCATATTTCACACCTCTTCGATTGCGATGTTGTCTTTGCCAAATGGCATGCATCAAGCACATTCTGGTGTTGCCCGGGTTTCTTACTAGTATATACTAAAATGGAAGCCTCTCTTTCGTGTTGTGACACGTGGACGTCTTTTAAAGAGCTAGAATTCTTCTTTTGTGTGTGAACGCGGGTCTTTTTTAAATCAATTTAAAAACCTACCATAAATATGATAAATTTTCATTCAATAAAATTTAATGGTCATTTGATTTTATTATCTCTCGCTAACAAGTGAATCACACTCACTTCAGATTTCACACTTCTTCGAACTGTTGTGATGTCATCTTTGCCAAATGCCGTATATCAAGCACATTTGGGCATTGTCTGGGTTTCTTACTAGTTGGAGTAGAAGCAAAACCCACTCACCAAAAATACTGATGTGGTATTTTTGGCTCACCGAATCTAGGTTTGAGGTAGGAAGGCCATTGGAGATGCTCTGACATGAAATTTCAATGGCAGTTTCAATAATTCCAAAGGTTAATTGTCAGAAAAGAAGATTATCTGTACTACATGAAAAAAAAAAATTCAATAAGATTTGAGATCTTCTCCAGGTCCAGGTTGGTGGGCCTGGGATGCATCGTAGCCGTATGTAGTTGGCTGGAGTACATTCACTTTAAGGTCACTTGCCATCGTGCGGTTGTTAGGGACGCCGGGCCCACCAACAGTGCCCCACTGACTGGAGGTGATCTCATCACTTTATTTTATTTTATTTATTTTTGGCAATAACTAAGGGGGTTCTATTCTTGACGCCCTAGTCCTAAAATTGGCAGTATTACTACAATTATTATTGGCCAAGTGAAACTTGTACCTTTCAATTTTGAATGTTGCAACAACCTCCCCCGGGAAGTGCTGGGGGCCACTACACCCATGTGCTGGGGCCTGCTACTCCATGTCTCTTGAATCACAGTGGGGCTCGTGGTTGTAACCTACATAGGATGTGCTAAAAAAAAATCCTCCCCCCCCCCCCCCCTCTAGGAAAAATTTTCAGCACGCATTGCGTAGCACTGAAAATTAATGTACGCACACGTATCAGAACGGGACAAGTGGTACACCTCGTCTCATTTCAGCAACTTTTTTCCGAGGGAAAAGTTCAGCAAAGGGCGTTAACGCTTAGTCGTTTGTTACATTCAACATTCGGACCGTGGAGGAGCCACATGCCGGTGCAAGCAAAAGAGATGCCTGCCATCAGCAGGACAAACCATCATCACCATTCCATTAGAAAGAGAGGCACAAGCGCCGCCTCACCATCTCCCGACGAGCGGAAGAAAAATCAACCTACAACTACCTCGCCGAACCCCGACGGAGAAAAAACAAAGAAAAACACGGAGCAAAACAAACACTCATACAACTAAAACAAACAACAAAAAGATCAAAAACTGGATCCACCACCGGATCCATATGAGAAAATCACCACTATCAGCTCGGCGAAGATGAGCCGTACCGAATCCCTGATCTGCCTCGAACCAGCCGTTGTCGTCTTGAACCACCGGGAACCACCCACCGAGCAAAGGAGGTGTCTGGAAAAACCCTCGGAGGAACCTCCGGCCGGAATCTAGAACCACCACTCCGGCTGCAATCGGACCTGAAACCCCCTATCCGATAGCAAAGGACGATCGATCCAAGCAGGAGGAAGCTGTTCGATGCCGAAAAAACCGAACACAAAATGCCAAGGCGATGGGGAAGCCCGTATGTACAGGGGAAGGGAAGGGGGTACGGATTTGACCTCCAATAAGCCATCAAGGGCCCATTTACGGAGTTTGGAACAACACCTTCCTCCTCATTGAGCCATTTCAAGGGTTATTGATCATTTCACTATGTTGAATAAAGCGAAATGAGATACATGCCCTTATAATGGGCCAATGAGGAGGAAGGTGTTAACAAACTCCTAAAGAGGTTGGAATGAAATCGTTCTCTCTCTCTCTGACTTGTGGGTGGTGTGTAGCAACACAGGGCGGAGGAAGAGGGGGTTGTCAGGTGCAAAATTAGTAATCCCTACCCATTGTTTTCATGTAAATTCTATTTGTTTATACCCACTTTTTTTTTTTAAGTGGCGGATAGCATTTAGTCCATTTTAACAGTTGTGTTGATGCCTTAGCTAAGTATGCGCTCAGGGAACGGGTCGATTTCTCTTTTTTTTTTCAATCTTGATTGTATTTTGTCTCTGGTGTCTTAGGAGATAAAATAGTTTAATAATTGTAATGTCACTCTGGTTTCCAGGGCAGGGGTAAAATGAATAGAACCCCCGTAGTTCCTACCAAAAAAAAAAAAAAAACAATTTCATTTAAGGACCAGTCCAAACAATATTATCATTTTAGTCTAGATCCACAGTTCAAAATATTAGTTGCAACGACTCAATTGGCTACTAAAATGACTAACATGCCCAGGGTAGTTATCAATTTATAAAAATTGACATTGTTTATAAAACCGCCCCTGATCCTTAATAAAATCATTGTTTAAAGACAGATAGTGAAACAACTATACCTGCTACAGTGATTTCATTGTAGCTGCTGTAGTGAAATCACTATAACTGCTACAGTTATTTTACTATAGCTGCTACAGTGAAATCACCATAATATTGAGTATCATTTCATATTACTGAGCATCATTTTAAATCATTATAGCAGCTACAATGATTTTTCCATGGCTGCTACAGAAATTACACCATATCTGTTACAATGAAATCAATGTAGCACTGAGTATATTTAATATAATTAAGTATTATTTTAAATCATTTAAAAATGGTACTCAGTATATACAAAATGGTACTCAATTCCCTACAATGATTTTAAATGGTACTCAATTCCCTACAAATAGTACTTATTTTTCAATAGTGATTTCAAATGGTATTCAAATATACAAAATGATACTTAGTGCTACAATGATTTCACTGTCGCAGATTAGCAGTCACGATCAAATCTTTGTAACAACCACAATAATTATCGTAGCTGCTACAATGATTTCAAATGGTACTCAGTGCTACAGTGATTTCACTGTAGCAGCCACAACAAAGTCTCTGTAGTGACCATGATAATTATCGTAGCTGCTATAATGAATTTACTGTAGTTACTACAGCGATTTCAAATGATACTCAAATATTCAAAATGGTACTAGTGCTACAGGGATTTTATTGTAGCAATCACGACGAAATCTTTGTAGCAACCACGGTGAAATCACTGTAGCATCCGGTGTCTATGGATGACAATAGGTCGGGTTCGGGTTTCAAATTCCTATTATAAACGGGGCGAGTTCCTGATGGGACTATTCAATAATCATAAAACTCAATTCTTATACCCGTCCAATTGCCATTCCTATCGGTGACACTATTCCTATATAAAAAAAAAAAAAAAAACCAAGTCATCATAGTATCATCTGTGAAGTAATGTGGGGGAATATATCTCATAGGTATTTTTGGTATTTAAAAAAAATCATCATCCAAAATGGTTGGAAAAGATCATCTTACATCCAAAAAAACAAAGGAGAGGATCACCTTTAAAACAAACTTTGATCCGTGTACAACAACTTAATTGAAATAATTAGTTGGTTTGTAAATCAGCTGGATGCTATATACTGGATTTATATTTATTTATTTTTCTTCTTATCACTAAGTAAAAATTCCGGTTATGTTTTCTTATTAGAGATTATGGATAGATCATGTCTTCATAAAAAAAAAAAAAAACCGGTCCTGAATTGTACCGAAGAAAAAAACTTGACCTAAGCATAAAAGTCATGGTGACTGTTACCCATAAACTGAATGACAGAGTTTGGGTCGTAGAGGGAGGAGGCATGAAAGTCAGCTACCAGAGTGGGTCCTTTACATTAAAAACCACTTTCAATAGCAGCTGAGTCAATAAAACAGCAAATAACAGCTTTATGGAACTCATCAAAACTTAGTCCCGACTTTTTTTTTTTTTTTTTTTTTGTTAGGGGGGGGGGGGGGGTGTTGTTTTGAAAAACAGTGAACAAAAATATCCACAACATTTTAAATTTTCTTTTATCATGCCACCGAACAAGGCGAACCCTAAAGAAGCTGCTCGCCCCCACCGAACCAATGAACACAGGAGCTACACATCGCCATCGAACACCGAACGCCGCCGCCGAAGCTACTCGCCACAGCCGCCGAACCGAACCTAACCCTAACCCTAAGATCTACAGGCTATGGGATAAACCCTAGACCTAGTGTCCTCAACCAAACGCCGCAGCTCCAGAGCTGCTAGTCGCTGCCCCTGCCGCCTCTACTACAGTCAATGCTGTCGGAACTGCTCGAGAGAGATGGGAGAAGAAACACGGAACGGTAGTTTCAGGTTTACCAAAAAAGGCAAGGACGTTAGGCTAAATAAACTTTAGGGGTCATGTTCACAGGATGGATCTATTGTCAGTGACCTCTTAACACACTAAAACTTTTTTTTTTTTCTTCTGAAAATGCGAAGTATCTTTGCCAACTTCCCTATCACATGGTACAATCACAGCCGTTTTGTGATGTTCGATATGGCACTAGTGAGTTTCAAAATGTCTCAAGTGATTTGCCTCCCCAACGGGCACTCATGACAAGTTGGCAACCAAAAGTTGGCAAAACGTCTAGATTATAAAGTGTTGATCGATCTCCCCCCCCCCCCCCCCCCCCACACACACACACACAAAATGGTCAGACATGATATCGGACGGTTGTGATGCCATTGGGCCCTTATGCAAGATATAGAGAAAGTGGAGCAGCATTGTACTGGAGCATCGCACGAAATTAGCACTGAAACAAAAGGTGCAACCATGTAAATAAAGCTATCAATTACCGCCAATTGACATCAAAAAGACACGTGGCGCATGCAGATTGGCTAGAATTTTCATCCCAATTAGCATGTTCAAGGATTAGCTTGAAGTGCAGTGCGCCGGAGTCGACCAAAGGCTGATTGGTCTTTGGCGGCTAACCAAGGATGTAATCGGTCTAGCTATAGGTTGATCGATCCAGATAGAACTTAAGCATGTTCTGAAAATTTCCAAACTCACTTCGAACAAGGTTAAAGTGTGACCTGTTGAGATGGTCATGCCTAGGGTTGTCAAGGGGTCGGTTCGTGTCCGTGTTTAATTTTGACTAATCGTGTCTAGATCTTAAACCCGTACCCGACCCGCTAATAAACGGGTAGACCTGATAAGACGCGTTTTACCACATAGGTCTATTCAGTTGACCCGATCCGACCCAATCCGACTCAACCCAATCTAACCCGATAGACCCGCTGGTACATTATATTACGGTATCGGATTGCGGGTAGACCCGACCCAACCCGACACGACCCGTTGAATTTTAAACAGGTCTTTCCGGGTCTACCGTGTCCAGACCCTAAACCCGGACCCGACCCATTTATTAAACGAGTCTATCGTGTTGACCCGTTTACGACCCAAACCCGTTTAACCCGACCCAGACCCGCTAACTTCGTGTCGGGTTGTGTCGTGTCGGGTCCAAAATGCCAGCAGCCCAAGTCATGCCTTACATGGTTTAACCCCAATCCCACATCGATAATGGAAGCGCATGATGAACTGCTTATATACCCCACCTTGAACTTTCCCTTACAAGTCGGTTTTGTGAGGAGGTGGGTATCCAAGAGTTTGGATTCGTCACATGATATCAGTACCAGACCTACTCCAGAAGCTCCCCCAAATAGTGTCATTGCCATGCATGTCCCGCATGAGTGGGGTTGTTGAGATGGTCATGCCTCACATGGTTTAGACCCACATCGGTAATGGATTCGGATGATGAACTGTTTATATACCCCCATCTTGGACCTCCCCTTACAAGCCGGTTTTGTGAGAAGGCCGATATCCAAGAGTTTGGGTTCGTCCCATGACCTCTCGATCATGATGCGATATGTTCCATCTTCTGAGTCGGATCATGAGTTCATGCGTATAACTGTCCAATGGTTGTTATCCTGATGTATAGCTTGGTTGGCTTGATCATTATCAATCGGAACCGCCTGCGTGTCGTTCATTATTGGCCGATCGATATAGAGTTCCCTCACATGTGTTTGCAGCTTCCAATAGAAATTGCCATCTCACCGCTGATCCTTAGTTTACCCAAGGGAAATTTAATGGCGACGACACTAGCAACCTAAAGATGTATCTTCTAGCTAACATAAGTGCCAATATGAGCCAAGAAAGATGATAGAGCTTGGCAAATAACCCTCCCCATTAATGGGGGGGATGGGAGCTTTGTTTGAGGTGGTTTTTGTGAGTTCTCCCTAAGGATGGACATGGTCAGGTTGGTTGGGTTTAAAGGTCTGTCCATGTTTGGATCAAGTTACATCGTCTTAAACCGAATTGCCTAAGCTACTCGAGGAACTCGTAGAGAGTCTGCCCGTATTTGGAATATGAAAGTTCATCGGGTTCGTCCAGATCGTTCACTAAAGAGTAAAGAGACATCCGATCTAAACTTTACATCCAGCCACGTCCAATTTGGAGCTTCCCCTCACTGGAGCAAATTTTTTTCGATGCAGACCATGCAATTAAGAATATTTGTTCAACCTGATTGTAGAGAACGTGTGCAATTAAGAATATTCCTCGGGTTGGTCATACAACTAACCATATTTGCCCAAATTCGAATTCGGGCAAAAAAATTTGGCTTATGCCCGTCCAAATTCCCAAACATTATTGTCCGTGATTGTCCAAGTTAAAAATTTGATCGGGTTCTTTCGGACCAAGTCCCAGCCCAAGTTCCCCCCAAAAGCTGATGTGGATGGGGGATGAGGTCCTTGTTGGAGATGCTCTAAGCACATAGAGAGAAGTTGGTGATGTGAGTTCAATGAGTTGGCTAGGAAAAGGTGTGGTCTTTGCTCTCTCTCTCTCTCTAGCAATTCCAACAAGCCGTCCCTTATCCCCCATCCACATCAGCATTTTGTTAGCATAGATTCAATGAGTCGGTGATATGTTCAATCAAATCTAAAAGAGGGAACACACAATTGAGGTCTAATTATAAATGTGATACATGAGATTTCTGGTCCTGTTGCCACCAAACCAAAAGGCCTAAAACAAAAAAACACGTAATTAACTAATTTCTAGCAGCTGCAGCCTCCTCCATTTCGATCTCCAGACCTCTTTGTCCCCTTGCTCTACCACCCTGTCCTCTCAGTTGGAAAAGATCTGCTCAACCAAAGCAAACATGATGTTATCTTTGCTAATACTCCATGCTGTTAGTTGGTTGCATCAACTCAAAGAGTGCACATATCGGTGGATACAGCTAGGGGTGGCAATCCTTGACCCGACCCGAATTTAGTAGGTTTGGATTTGGCCTAAACGGGTTCGGGTCATAAACGGATTGACCCGGCCGACCCATTTATTTAATAGGTTGTGTTTGGATTTATACTTATAACTTGATTGACCCGACTTGACTTGACCCGTTTACTAAATGCATCGTGTCAACCCGTCTATCACCCGACCTGACCCAACTCGATCAAACCTGGCCCAACCCGACCTGACTTGACCTAACCAACCGGTTTACTGGGTTTTGTTGACCCAACCCGACCCGACTTGACCCGTTTATTAAACAAGTTAAACTGGTCATGTCAGGTCCAACCCGTTTAATAGGCAGGTTGGGTTTGGGTTTAAGTTTTTGACCCGTTTATTAAACATGTCGGGTTCAGGTTGGGTGTTTTGCCCCTGTATCTATGTCTCAACCCGACCCGACCCGACCCATTGCCACCCCTAATATCAGAAGTAAACCTCTACACAAGCCTAGCGTCCACTAGGTTAACTTTCAACCTTATAAGCCACTGGCTAAATCAAACTAAGCCTCTTCACACACCTTTAGAAGCAAAATTTGCTGCAACTTCATTAAGGGACTTTTGCTGCAACTTCATTAAGGCCATCTATGTGTCTTGCAAGGCTAGATGCCTCAATTAGGACCATATGCTTCATTGAAAACACCCTATGCCTTAAAGGTTGGATGTCCCTATTACTACCCTAATGTCACAAAGGCCAGGATTTCTTGCTCATAAAATTGCTCTCAAAGCCGGCAAAATTAATTAGAAACTACCTTTCCTTCATTCTTGACATGATCAAGTTCGAATAGGAGAGCATCCACGAGGTACAATCGGAAGGGGGGCTGCACCCGGTGGGAGATGGTGAACCCAGCTCTGATCCCATGTTAGATACCCTCACGCCCCAAAACCCGGGTCATAAGGAGAGGTTCACAAAGAGTAAATAAAGCGGGCATTAGGTGCCCCTTTTACCAATGTGGGACTAGTCAGTGGACTTCCTCAACAGCTCCTTATCCACATGCCACCCATCACTCAACAGTCAAACTGTCAAACAATGAACGGTCCCCCGAATACCAACCGTAACCTAAACCTACCATACTCTATCTCAATCGAGGGACTACAGTCAGGACTGAATCTATCAGACCAGAAGACAACATATCAATCTCCTGCATCATAATCTACAGTAATTTCTATGGACCTTTGCGGCATGTCCTATGCACATTCCTACGGTTAGGGCAGGCTGCCACGTGGACATATTATCCAGATCATATTTTGCACTAGATGTTGATGTGCTTAATCAAATTTATGTGGGCGAAAAAATAATAAAAATAGTGGCTATTTTCTTTTCTTTTTTATTCAAGTAGCCGAAAATATTCAAGTTACACATGGCGAATGGAACTACACAATAATCACCGATAATGATACAAGCAACGGTAGAGAACCAACTTACTTCGATGGTATACTCAAAGATTTACAAAGTTATTGATTAATATTTGAAGCTTATAGTCTAAATTTGAGTTAAGACAAAAAAAAAAAAAAAAAGAGACCGGATGCCGGGATTTACCTGGGAATTCTCCATCAGAAAAAGCTTTTCTGATATACATTACTAAAACCATCATTAGCATTTCGAAGTGCTCGAACGGATGACTAGGCTTTGTTGACGCGGATCTTCTGGCCTTCTAACAGCTGAAACATTGCACAGATTAGAAGATTTATAAGATGATGACATAATATATTTGGAATATATGCAATTGCATGTTGTCTATATTAACAGCAAAGGCATGGTGCAATTGAAATGATGCTGATAGCCTACGTTGGAAAGATCAGGGTGTGGGTACCATCAGATTGAAGGTAGCAACACATTCTTCAAGAAGAACAATTTTGATCACCGTCCTTGAAGGGAAGGTGAATGTCACCGTCTTAAGCACAATTACGGATATGGAATACTAAGACGACACGATACGTTTACGACAATACGGCAAATTCTAGAAAAATACGACACGGGTACGGCTAGAATACGACTTACAACCCGTTGACAACCAGCTCCAATCGTTGGATAAAGGTTTCAGAATTTGCTGATTTTTTTGTGAGAATGATCATTATGGCAAGTTGATCATCCTCACAAAAAGATCAGCAAATTTTGAAACCTTTACGGGCGCCAAATATGAGAAGCTTTCTTAACCATCCATATGAACCGTTAATTTGTTTGATGGGCTAGAGGTTTTAAAATTTGCTGATTTTTTGTGAGGATGATCACTATGGCAAGTTGATCAACCTCACAAAAAATCAGCAAATTCCGAAACCTCTAATGGCGTCAAATGTTAGAATCTTCCTTAACCCGTTCATTTAATAGTGATTTCAAATGGTATTCAAATATACAAAATGATACTTAGTGCTACAATGATTTCGTTGTCGCAGACTAGCAGTCACGATCAAATCTTTGTAACAACCAC